>OMKK01090880.1:7983-19750 GCA_900302305.1 Polymixia japonica
CACACACACACACACACACACACACACACACACACACACACACACACACACACACACACACACACCAAATCAAAATTCAAACTCTTTCTACACAGTGGTATAGAAATAGAGTAGTAGAAAAAACCAAACATGAAATTAACTTTTTCAAAAAAAAATAAACATAAAAAACATTTGTATGTTCTACAGGCAGAGTTTTTGAGTTCAGGGTCCAGGATAGATCAATGCCAGAGCGATGAGGTGTTAACAGACAGGGCCCCCACCATTAACATACAATTTCTACTTATGTTAGGATGTCGTATGTAGGAGGAAGTGACCAAGGAGTTGGACAGAGTTACCAAGGTTACAGAATGACAGCAGACAGCACCAGAGCAAGCAGACATGAGAGGTGCTGACTGACTGCAGCGTCAGTGCTTTGATCAGCCGAAAGGAGCGTGGGAGGAGATGAATCTAGGTTGATATTATTCACTTACAGGGAAAGAGACAATTCCCCTACAAATTTGAGGGGAGAAGGCAAAGCGTACTGCGGCAAATCACTCTGGACTTGAACGTCGAGGGGTTTGCTTTCCGCAGCGTGAAATGTGGTCCTATTGAGGCCAAAAGAAATTGTCTGAGTTACCACCCTTCAAACAACAGAACACATCAGAATTGTCACATAACAGTAGCGTTTCGTGCACCTTAACCCCGTGTCGCGCTAACGCATGAGAGCAGCGGATGTCATCGGCGCGGTCCTACTGTCCGCTATGTGGTCTGTCACTCATTGAGGAAAGGTTGATGCTTGCTCCCCTCCATCTAAAAGACACGGCCAACCACTCGTGGCGTTAGGGACTCAACCGCTGCAGGAGAAACGACACGGACGCTGTTATAGTCACCGGAAGACGCCGCTAATAAGAGGAGATTGCACTGGAGATAGAAATACTAAACTGTGCGGTGACGCGGGGATTTTCCCCTCTGATTCTCATCAGCAACACCTCCAGCTCGATGCGCTCCCTGTGAATACATTCCCACCGCCTACATGCACCTTAGCGCGACTGGTTCTCTCCTCATGGATGGTTAGACAAACAAACAAGCCCTTTTTCAGAATAATCCTGCGTAACGTGACTGAATACTGCAGCTTGCGCCCTCTGCTAGTCAATTACACCACTTCGAGGTGGTTGTGGCCTCTGCTTTTGGATTGGTTTATTGTTCCCATTTACCATAATTCAGGAAGGGATTCCTGCAAATGCGCTGGAGTTTATGAATTAATACTCAGCTAATCCCCCCGTGCTCTATCTGTCCCCCATGTATATGCACTCTCTTTATCTGTCCCCCATGTATATGCACTCTCTTTAAACCAAGAGGCTTTATCCACAAACACAGGGTGACATATATTTAGATAAAAGATCCTGTAAAATGCATACTTTACCTATACACAAGGCATCTCAGGGCTTTCTCATGTCAGGTGATGTACCCAGGAGTAGAAGGTCCAATGATAGAACTGCTCCGTCTTCTCTTCAGCATCCCTGGAGAGGAATACAGAAACACAACGCAGCAGAAAGTGGAACACAAACAACCTGTCCTCCCCAGCTCCCACCAAGAAACACTGAGAAACATCAGGCTGAGAGATGTGAGTCACTTTACACTTGCTAAAAAATACAATTATAAAATGGTGTTACTCGGCTAACTGATGAAAAAAAAAATCGATTTTCCTAATGTATTTTATTTAATAGTGGTTGACAGTGTAATACAACTCATTTTTAATTTCAATAAAGATAATCCGGATTGGACACATACCTGTCCTGATTTTATTTCTGTTTTGGAACCTCTCAAACACTCTGACTGGCGTCATGTCAGATATGGTCTTCAGATGTTTCCTGATGAGTCCACCATTAACAACAATGTTGCCTTTAAAAGAAAAACATCCAAGTGGATAGTTATGTCAAAAGGAAATACAATCAAATCATTCTTATTTTCCATGCTTTTGTCTGCTTTAGGTTTGTTTTCCATGTCACACATTTTGCTCTTCTATTGTCTGACAAGACATAAGGAATATATAACCAAAGAATAACCACAGGGACCTATGACCAAGGCTTATGCTCACATTACATTTACTTATTAAACATTTCTTTATTAGACATGCATTTTGCCAATTCACAAAAAAACGTGACTGCAGCTATAGATATAGGTCGACACCTATAACTATTAGTTTTTCTTAGTATTAATAACCAGCTTATTGCCTAACTAACGGCACAGTCTGAACTATAATCTGAATTGTACTGTGGTTCTAGAACATGATAAATAAGTTGCGTACATTAAATGGGCCTATATCATAACAATTATAGCCTACAATGATGTTAGGTTACAAGCCAAGATTATGCGCAGGCAATACACTGAATCAAAACGTAATCAAATGATTGTTTTTCTTAAATATATCTAAATAAATAAATCTTTTTTTGGATAAAGAATAGCGCAGAAAAGGGAATTGAGCCTTAACACCGTTTACATGAACGTACCAGTCATCTCCAGGTCCAGATGCACCTGTCCCGCAGATAAGAAACGGTGCGGTGAAAGCAATCGGCAGTCATCAGACCTTCCGATGCGGAAAACAAAAGCTTTCTTATCCAACAAATCTCGGCTCTTCTTAGATTTTCGCATGCAAAAAAAAAGCTGGAGCTGATCGACCTACCCTGCATCTATGGTTCACGCAAACAACCCCGTCGTGGCACCGTCTCTGGCTTCCCAGGGTGGAGTGAACGGGGTTCGGGGGAGTGCCACAAAAACCAGCTGCGCACTGACGAGAGTCCTGTTGGTTAACGGGGGGAGAAAAAAATAGGCAAAATAAAGACGAAAGCCTTCGAACAAAGAAAAGTGTTTGGGGTCTGAGGAATCAAACAGTGCGCAGATGTCCTACCTAGACATGAATAGCCGGTAGTCTCGGCCTCCAGCTGCCACAGGTTTATGGCCCTTTGTATGCGCCCTTCATCCACCATCTGCGTTCCCTAAGCAGCCGAGAGCAGTAAACATTGCCTCCAGGCATCACCAAGCCGCTCTAGCACAATGTGTAGGCTGATACGGGCTCTACAAGATTGGTGAATGTGGGCCTAGGCAGCCTATTAAATATAAGAAGCATGGTCATTAAATCCACAGCCCAGCCTAATGGTAAAATTTGAATGGTAATTTCATTCACATATCCGTATGGGAACATACAGGATATAAGGTAGGTATATGTGATAGCGGGCCTCCTAAGTCAAATAAGTGTCATACAAGAAAAAAGGGAATTATTAGTGTTTACTGGAACAAGAGTCACCGTACAAACTCTTGGTTATGAATACTATTGTCATTGATCAATTAAAACTCATAAATCACTTGCTTAATCGTTCATTTAAGGAATATGCAAAATAGTTTTTTTTATAATTATACGTCTGATGACATTGCAAGGAGACTAAAACAGTCTCGTTTTGAACAGCTGCAGAACTTGGGGGCGAGGCTGAATGTTATGAGACATGCATTAGAAAGGAAATAATCTGGTCAGTAGACTGTAGCGTTCAATACACACCCCGTCCACCTGGGGGCGCTGTTTTGTGCGCTTACATAAATTTGGTCTTACTGGTTTGCCGTACATCAGGCTTGCATTAAAGCGTTAAATACATTTTAAAACATTATTCTGTTTCCGGACTCAGTTGATCTTACTCGAAGAACTTGATTGTTTAAATCCAGGCCAGCATACGACCGGATGTTATGTATTTGTTTCAAAACATGTTCTGTCATACCGGGCTAAGATGTTAGCGTTGGATAGTAGTGGACAAGTCTACAGGTTCATACTGAGAGGGGCTGCCTGACAGCCCACATCTTATCACTATATGAATCAGTCAGTTACTCAAAGACTTTCTGGCCTATGCCAAATTACCGATCAACTTTATCTCAGTAGTGGCCGAGCGGCGAGCGACGCTTCCATTGTACCGCGTTTGAAGATAACCTGCATCATCTGTGTTACTGAAAACAAGACCGTCAACCCACTTCCGGGTGTGGAGTACGTTCATATTACCGCGGCGGACTCTCCAGCGTCTCCTTTAAGTGATCACTTCGACCGAGTGGCAGATAAAATACAATTTGTCGGACAGCACAATGGACACACACTGGTACATTGCAACGCCGGTGTGAGTCGCTCTGCAACCCTCTGCATAGCGTATCTAATGAAGCATCGTAACATGACACTCCTGGATGCGCACACATGGGTGAAGTCGCGTCGCCCCATTGTGAGACCGAATGTTGGTTTCTGGGAACAGCTCATTCGATATGAGAGCAAGCTTCGTGGATGTACTACTGTACGAATGGTGTCGTCCTGTATTGGAGAAATACCAGACATTTATGTAGAGGAAACCAAAAATATGTTGCCACTTTGAAATATTATGCTTCACCTTCTTGAGGAGTATTTGCTTCATATGTGTTCAACTGAGATAGTTTCTGTCTCTGTTAATTTGTGTTTTCTACAGTCAAGTAAATTAAAGTTGTGGGAGAATTCCCTGTTTAGTTACTATGGACTGGACATGTATAATGTAGCTTACATTTAATTTACTTTAAAACCTTTTAAAGTGATGACTCAGTTCTATTGATAACTCTGTTTTAAGGATAAATATATTTAAATAAATAAATTGAGGCTTAAAAGTACAAAAGGCATTTATTTTAAACTCAGTTTTGACTTTACTTCCAGCATACACACATGTAATGTGCAAAATCACACCTGCATTTTAAAGACAATATTGATGAGATGATATGGAAAGCCATTCTTTGCAAAGGAAAATAAATACAGCCAAAGTCAAATACACCATATGCAAGTCATTTAGTCAATTATAAACATCTGAAAGAAATGGTAATCTTGTAAGTAAGCCACAATAATATAATATAGATTTATTCTAATTAATGGGCTTTATTTACTTTTTGCTGAAATGGCTTTCCATGAAATTGCACATCTGGAAACCATTGCAAGCTCAGAAACTATGGATATCTTGTAAAAATGTGATACTAGGAAGCAGACACATTGATTAAAAAAACAAAACATTTGCAGTTTGGCATACGTCAATTATATAATTGACAAATGTCATTATCATGAGCATTAACATATATTCTAGAGTCAAGATTTAATCTACTTCAATAGTGGTCAATTCATCTGTGGTCTATTCTTCATTATTGCACTCCCAACAGTCAAAATAGTGCAACTACACTGTTGGATGGTTTCCCAGACAAAGACTTTTTAGATATGACAAGTTACCATACCAAGCAAAATGTGGTAGAATCATTTGATAAGGCTTTACGTTATGATGCTCACCCAATACAGAAAATCAACCATGGAGGTGTTAGGCACCTACATAGTAACATGTTTTACCTTTAAGCCGTGAGAGTTCAACATCATAATTAAGTTTGAGAAAGGGGAAGACAATATGAATACTGCACCCAACACCTAAAGTAAATGACTCAACATTAAAACGTTTGCTTTTACTGAGGGAAGGCGCAATCTGTGTGTTAAAAATTAAAAAACAAAGAAACAATTTCCTCAGCTTTTCTTTCATAGGGAGGTACAGTAGGGGACCAATAGCCTCACATTAGGAAAATAAACACCACTATTACATTCATCTGGCCAACACCATTTGGTCATCAAAGCAAGCAGACATCCAAACATCATCATTAAGTACATCACAATGCTTTTTAAATAAATGTGGATTTTTGTGGATTTAGACATCCTTCATCAATTGAATGTTGCAAAGACAATATCTGACAACAATTCAAATGGCTTATTCGGGTGAACAATGCAATCACTAATGTACTATACAAACAAGGTTGGACTCGAAAAGCGAATAATTTCACCTGCTGCTAAAATATCCTGAGTCAGTACACTTGGGCACCATTAGTCAGATTAAGTTACAAATCAATGATTTGTTACCATGTTACCAAACAAGTGACATAACAACACAAGTGCAAAAACAGCATGCTTATTCTACCTTTACTGAATTTCACTAATTCCTTTAATAAGGCAACAGTGTAATCTGCATAGTCATGCAATAAGCATCTAAATATACAAAATAGTACAATTTTCATATTACACACAAAAAAGGAACTCAATGTAGATACCACCAAAGAAAATATCAATATTCACTTTATCTCTTTTTCTCTTAATTACGGCTATTTTCAAACTGGACCTAATTTTCTTTCTTTGCGATCATACCAATCGTCTGACCAAAAGTTAATCAATTGCTTTGTTATAGCGTACTTACAGTCTGAGTTGGCTTGGATTGCTAGTCTCCAATACAGTCTTTTGGGGCAATCCACAACTCCAAAAACCAATCCCAAAATCACCCAAAATATGTCCTTTTTAAAATGGTTACATGCATCCTGCAATGCTACATGCCTGTAAATGCATGTCATTTAAAGAAATTCACAAGACATGCCTGTCGTGCAGTTTTGATGCTAGCTTGGTTGTTTGACGCAAACTTCATTGTTTTGGTAACTTCCTTGTTCTATTAGCTGGCTGCTCATATTAATGTGTGGCTTTGTTGTGATGAAGGTTTACACAGATTTCTAAGCGCTGTTGTGGCTGAATATTTTCCAGATGTTGAGGATGTGGAGGGATGAGCGTAACCATTTTAAAGAGGGCATGTTTTTGGTGATTTCGGAATTGTTTTTTGGAATTGCGGATTGCCCCAAAAGTCTATTAGAGATCAGCAATCCAAGCCAAGTACGCTATAACAAAGCAATTGATGGAATTTTGGTTAGAGACTATTGGTGTGATTGGAAAAGATAGGAAAATTAGGTCCAGGTCAAAAATGGACAGAATTATCCTTTAATACCAACCCACAGTGTATTTAGATGCACAAGGCAATGGCTTCAAGGTAATGATACATGTTCACATCTGTAAGAAAAAGAGAGGACTTATGCGTTTGTTGGTTTTGAGAATTTAGGCGTGTCAATAAAAATGCAAAATCATTCATTTTTGTAGCAATAAAAAGGCAACTTGTTAAAATGGTAAAGAGATTGTTTTTACATAGTAAAACAAATGTCATAATTTAAGTTGTATTTCAATCAACCACTTACATGCTGTTCCAGCTTTTGGTACTCTGTGGATTTGGGCCGACGAGTCGATCTTGATTTCTTCCCTTCCAAAACAAAGGCAATTATCTGAAAGTAGATGTTAGATAGTTAGGTTTCTATTAACTTACCTGACAAAGGTATGCAACTATTCAGAAAAACGTTTTATTATTTCTGAAACAACCACCTCCAAAGCCTGACATGACATCACCTTTATATGAAACTTTTGTGCTTAAACTGAGAAATAAAAATATATATACACTGACGTTCAATTGTGTCAATTGTATAACAAGAATAGTAAAAGATTAGTGACAACCAGTGTGCCCAGTGCCCACTTCCCAATTGTTTTATGAAACCTATTCAGCCAAATCAATGTGGAGTCAATGCAACAAGCTAACATGCACCAAGATATAATATTGTCCCAGGGACAGCGTGTTGCTGCTGTTGATGCTATATTTCATAGGTATGAGCAAAAATCACACTTTTAACAATGTATCTCAATGCAAATGGCCTGCCCATGCATTAAGACACCATGGCAATAACATTGTACTAGACAGTTCAGTTAAAATGTGTTAACCACTTTCCGCTTCCGCTGGAAGAAGATGACCACAACATGTGCCACATTATGTGGTTGTAAGCAAATTATTTGGAGTAAGTAAGACAGCTTACTGATGGATTTGTGTAGTTTGTAATGCCATAACAAACAGGAGGATACAGCCAATTTAAAGATGGAGTGGCACTAGATACTGTGCACCAAAGTCAAGTAGAGTAGGTAAGCTGTTCCAGAGATTAGGGGCAGCCACCACAAAGGCTCGGTCACCACTGTTTTTGTGTCTACTTCTAGGAACACCCAGGAGCATCTGATTTGTCGACCTCAGTGCTCTAACTGGACTATAAAGATGCAAGAGTTCTGGTAGATAAGGTGGCACCAGCCCGTTTAAAACCTTAAAAACAAGCAATAAAATCTTAAAATGAATTCTAAAACGGACAGGAAGCCGGTGGAGAGAAGCCAATACTGGTGTTATGTGATCCTGTTTTCTTTTTCCAGTTAAATGACGAGTGGCTGCATTTTGTATCAACTGCAGACGATGAAGAGACGACTGTTCTACACCCACGTACAAAGAATTACAGTAGTCTAACCGAGAGGTAATAAAAGCATGAATCACTCTCGAGATCTATGGGAAAGATAGGCCTTTACCTGGAAAAAGCTAGTTTTGACAACTGAACTAATTTGTTTATCAAATGTAAAGGAACCATCAAAAATCACACTAAGATTCTTAACAATGGTTGGTAGTGAGAAGCTAAAGGGCCAAGATAGTGAGAAGCTAAAGGGCCAAGAATACCAACTGTCATCCAATAGGCCAGGTCATCCAAACATAACGAATCCCTCTACAAGACTGCACAGAACTCTCATTCCAATTCACTGTCGGACTGTTCACCAAAAGTTTAAATATTTTCCAAATTATTTTGCTGCAAAATAGTCTAGGCCTAGATAGAAAAAGAGAGCAGAATATAACAGTCTAATGAATAAAGCCTATTTATTCCTAGTTTCCTAAAACATAATTGTCCTCCTCATTTGTTGCAACAAGAATTGACTGGCCAAAAAAGAATGACGTACAATAAATATGTCAGTGGAAACAGTAGCTGAAATGCTTCTATTAGATGTGACATGATTTTTAAAGATGAAGTGAAACAAATCCTAAATGCCAAGTACCTTGCGCTTATTGTGGTAAGTGATGTAGAGCACTGCGACCAACACGGCTGTTGTCACAAGATAGGCAAAGAAGTGACTGCTTTCTGCCTCATCTTTTAGGCCTTGATGGTCATATCTGGCATCTGCTTTCTTCTTGGTTCCCTCTACAGGCTTCTCGTCCATGGCTCCAACTGGCTCTTCTTTCTTGGTTCCCTCTACAGGCTTCTTGTCCTCGGCTTGTACTGGTTCTTCCTTCTTGGTTCCCTCTACATGGTTCTCATCCTTGGCTTCTACTGGTTCTTCCTTCTTGGTTCCCTCTACATGGTTCTCATCCTTGGCTTCTACTGGTTCTTCCTTCTTGGTTCCCTCTACATGGTTCTCATCCTTGGCTTCTACTGGTTCTTCCTTCTTGGTTCCCTCTACAGGGTTCTCATCCTTGGCTTCTACTGGTTCTTCCTTCTTGGTTCCCTCTACAGGGTTCTCATCCTTGGCTTCTACTGGTTCTTCCTTCTTGGTTCCCTCTACAGGCTTCTTGTCCTTGGCTTCTACTGGTTCTTCCTTCTTGGTTCCCTCTACAGGCTTCTTCTCCTTGGCTCCTACTGGTTCTTCCTTCTTGGTTCCCTCTACAGGCTTCTTGTCCTTGGCTCCTACTGGTTCTTTGTCATTAGTTTTCTTTGATGGCTGATCTTTAGTTCCATCTGCTGGTGTATTAATGTTATCCTCTACTTGTGTGTTTTTGTCAGCTGTCTCTCCTGACTTTTTTTCATTTGTTTTCATGTCTGGCTCGTTCGTATCAGTTCCCAATTGGTTATCCTTTATAGCAGCATCTACTGGCTTTTTGTCCGTCTCTCCTTGGTCTTTCTCCTTAACACCCCCTGCTGTCTGCATCTTAGTTCCCAGTTCTGCTTCCTCATTTTCACTGGTTGCCCCTACTTTGCTTTGCTTCTTATTACTTGAAATCAGGGCAGCTTCTCCACTACTCTTGACGTCTTGTCCTGAGTCACCATCTTTACCTTGCACAGGTGCACCTGTAAATAACAAAATACAGAGCAGAAATGTGCCTTCTTTCCAGCAAAGAGGTTTCTGTTTTCTATTTATGTTTAGTGGCTGTGATGATGGAGTACAAGATGGACGGAGGGCATTCTAAATTGATAAGATTTATTTGATCCAAAGCTGCCTGTTAAACACTGTTATAGTCAGAGTTATATGTATTATAGAGTTACTGGTTTTCATGTTAACTGGTGACAAAAATTCAACGGATGTCTGTCAGCCCACGACGGCAGATTCGTCAGATCCCGGAAGCATACTACGCCTGATCCAGCGGCATAAGCAGTTTTCTACCGAGATAGATATGATTGGCATAGGCGTCGATGATCTATCTATCTATGATCTATCTTCGGATAATATGAAATGACTATGACTAAAATGATGTGTGTATGTATTAGTTACACCTGATATAGTTTTACTGTAAATTCCAACAAAGTCTATTCCAATCATATCCTATGTCGGTAGAAAACGGATTCAATACATTCAAAGTATTTATGGTGTACAATAAATAATGGTTAATGTTTAACGTTAACGTTCTATTAATAAATTAAACATGACAAAAATAATACAAGTATGCGCTATGTTGTCAATAAAGACAGAAGAAATGTCGTAAAACTAGCTCACTGGCCAGGGGGTGGTACTGGTGTAACTGGTAACCACTTTCAAGCGGCACTGGTTTCTGCATGAACCATCAACCACTTTTCGATCTCGGCGCAACTGGGTTCGAATCCAACTGTTATGAAGAATTATAATATTTAATGTAATTTGTGTACGACAGTTTTGCATACGTGTCTATTATTTTTCTCAAAATGCATTTAGGTGGTATACAGAAGAAAGGAGTCAACTCAGCTCGACTTTAGAATAATGTTTATTTCACGACCATATAAGGAATTCGCCATTTGTTTCCGGGATCTGACGAATATTATTGTCTTGTGTTTTGGTTGATCCATGAAATAAGGTCTGTGGTTAACAAAAGTTTAAGACCTAAAACAGCAGGTTTTGCTCTGCGAGATCATTTTATTGTGCGTGTCTCAAAAAAGTTATATCGTTTCATTTATACTTCAGAAATCTTAAAAGTGGTGTTAATTTGTGAATATTATCTTGTTGAATATACGCGTTTGTTTGCTACAGAGCTCATTTTCGGCATCAATCCAAAACCCAATGGCAAAAAAAAGTGTTTCTTTCTTCCATCTTCCGGGTTGGCCTACAAAAAAACGTCATCACTTCGACGCTCTTTGTTTTGGCCCAATACCCTTTAGGTTTCGAATCCATTATGTGTTGTTATGAAGAACGATAATATTAGTCATTCGTGTACGACAGTTACGTGCAAATACATTTTTTGTCACCAGTTAACATTAAAACCAGTAAAATCTATATAACACAGGACGACACCCACGTGGGGTCCAAACGAGCTGTGCTTCTACTTTTCCTGTAAACACGAACAATATCAGTAACGTTATCTCATAAATGTACAATCTCTGTCAACGATGAACCATACGATGCTGGGTCATACTTCTAAAATAAGATCAAGATGACTGTCCAAGCCTGCTGTCTGACAAGAGTGAGTACACTCACCTCTGATGACGGTGCAGCATAAAAATAGTATCACAACAATCTTTAGCATTACGTCCACTGAAATGACAACAACAACAAAAAAATAGTTTCGGGCCGAGAGTATCTAAATAATCTTCGCTTGGGTTCACGCTGCAAAGGTGGGTCATCCGTGTTGTCGACGATTTTGACGAGTCTGTTCCTTCTTCCGCATACAGTAGACTGGTCTTCTTCGGCTGCGGAGGCACGGCTGCAGATGTTGTGTAGTAGCTCGTTGCTGCCACGCACAGGTTAACTGCAGACATGGCGGAACGCATTTTTGAGATGCCTGTGATATTGAGATGCCTTAAGTATGCGACCTTATCGGCAGATGGCAGTAGTGACATTCATTACAATTGTAAAAACACCGGCTCGTGTGCG
>OMKK01090880.1:27889-42840 GCA_900302305.1 Polymixia japonica
AGGGGGAGAGAGAGACAAAGAGAGAGAGACAGAGAGAGACAAAGAGAGAGAGACAGAGAGAGAGAGAGGGAGAGAGAGAGAGAGAGAGAGAGAGAGAGAGGGAGAGAGAGAGAGAGAGAGAGAGAGAGAGAGAGAGAGAGAGAGAGAGAGATAGAGAGAGAGAGAGAGAGAGAGAGAGAGAGAGAGAGAGAGAGATCCAGTGAGAGGTGGATCAAACCCAGCTGACAGATAACCTACCAGAACTAATCCTCTCCTCATCAACTCAAATCCCTTGCTCGCGGAACAGCACCATTGCAATTGATTACAAGACCAATAGCAAAACCCATAACTGTTCATAACTCATCCTGGTAAACTCAAATATTTAAACTGATTATTGTTTTGATATGGTCCACCTGCACCTAGATTATGGAGCATAAAACAGTGGGGGAAAAAAGTCTTACAGTGAAAACCGTGAGTTAATTAGATTTGCTGGTTGGCAGTTGCATAATAGCGTTCAAAAAGTTCTAGGGAGTGAGAGTTTTAGGGAGTGAGACACTGGGGTGGGTTGAGAGCGTGAACACCCTAAGATCCTGAGCTAGATCCTAAACATGGGTGGCAGTTTTACAAAATATCCAACTCCACTCTTAACCAAGCCTAGCTCCTAGTCTAACTTTAAATTCATCTTTAAATTCAAGTGCTCGTTTCAAGTTAGCCACTAAACTAGCAAAGCTAATTAGCAAACATGGGCAATTCTGACACATCCCTTGTGATAGCACACCACCTGACTGCACGTGACCCAATGACACAAGAAAGATGGCCTTGACATAATAGCCTTGACAAATTTTGGCCCGTGTGTCTGGTATAATTATTCTCTTAGATTAGGTCATGCGCATCAAATTGCGAAATTGAGATTTTGATAAACTCATCAATTATACAGATGTTGAACCTTTCTGCACAAAATGCATCTAATGGTAATGTAAAAAAACAAAAAAACAAAACAAAAACAGAATGAATGACAATAACAGAAACTCACTGTGGCACAAGCCAGCCCAGAGGGTGTGGAATCTGCCCCACTGCCCCAGGGGACAGGGGGTAGTACGGGGAGAGCTCCGACGGATGAGGCGTCCGAGGAATACCTGCAAGTGCCACAGATGGGACAACGAGCTTTAACATACAAACTGGCTAACGTGCCATCATTTTTTAATTAGGTCACCCTCGTGGTCTGGAGATGAACAGCGTTTCACAGTTAAGTCATTAACGTATCATTAACGTGTCTCTCCGTTATACCTGTCTTTGGGTCTACGATCTCTGGGGAAAGGTGTGCAGGCGGTGTGCCGGGGGAGAAGTGTTCATTGCTGTAGGTGATGAGGGAGCTCAGCGGGTGGACGTGGTGAGCGTGCTGCACCACCGGGACCTTGTTGGACTGTTGTTGGAGAGAGAGAGGGAGGAGAATACAGTTACAGAGGGTAGCTTCTGTGTAATGCCTGATTCATGACGTTTATCTCTCAGCGTCACGTGAAATAGTGCAATACATTATCATTCTATATTCTACTTTTCATAACTCTATGTTGGTCACTGGGCTAGCGACATGCATTAGGGGAATGGGAACCATCATGTGTGAATGCCCTCCATGGTAAACAACACAGGCCCTATGATGCAATCTGGACCAGCACCAAGGAACACTAAAAAGCCTTGCAGACACATGCCAAGACCATTATGGTCATTTAGTGGAGGAGAGAACTGTTTGTTCAGCCCAACAAGCAAAACAACAGCGCCACCAGTCCAAAAGTCACACCAAAACCCCCACATACACAAACACCCACATTAGGCCTAGGTAAACTGAATGCCCATAAACAACTAAAAACATTATCAACTGTACAATATAGTATGGGAATATTAGTAAGCAGTTGCTCTAGCCTATATCTTGGATGGGATACACTGCCGCTTCATAGATTACCCTGTCAATAAAACAGTTGTGAATAAACCGACAATACTGTATCAGTCATGACAGGGGTGGGGTACAGAAACCCCACAGACGACACTTCCTTTATCACGCGGCGGCTACGTTCGGTCTCGTTAGCTATTTTAACAACGCTTCGCGGTTCCCCCGACGAAGTCCAGATCCCCGGCCGCGGCCCGGGACGGAAAAGCTCGCGGACCTGTCTCAGGATTACGGCGGAGGAGGATGATGAAGACAATAATAATAATAACCAACGTCTCTGCTTTCATTAGGCAGCGTTCAGGCCTCGCAGTCATTTCCCCCTGGCTGCGCCGCTGAATGGAGCGTTT
Source organism: Polymixia japonica (assembly GCA_900302305.1). Lineage (NCBI taxonomy): Eukaryota > Metazoa > Chordata > Actinopteri > Polymixiiformes > Polymixiidae > Polymixia > Polymixia japonica. The sequence continues at coordinate 30,158 of OMKK01090880.1, forward strand.
GTTGGCTCAACTTGTCACATGGGAGGGTCAAGGGGTAGGGGGGTAGAAAGGAGTCTTGTTCCTCCAGCATAACCTTTCTTCAATATCCCTCCCCCACCCCCACCCCTCTCAACCTCTCATCTCTCCAACGTGGTCTGGTGGGGAACAAGGTTTGCATTGAGAGTTCTGTACACTCTCTTGCTTCACGCTGCTTAGAATTGTTCCAACTCTTAGCCCTGTTTTTTTTTTTTTTTTTTTTTTTTTGCCACTTTTTAAGGAAGGTCCAATCTTTCCTTTAGCAAACTTTGTTTCTTCCATGTCTAAAGCCTACTTTGATTCTGGTAATGCCAGCTGTAGCGAGGAAAATATTTACTTGTGTGAAACAAGGCTATATTAAGATCACTTTACTTATAAAAGGCTTCTATGTTTTCTCTAGACCTAGACCATGTAAAGTCAATGCGCATTATGTTCAAGGGGAACAAGTTTACATACAACATAAAGGAGGCTTTGAAATGAATTTATTTCAGAAAAAGCTGCCTTATGAGGTTGAAATCCCTGTTCCCACAAGTTACGCTTTGTTGCTCTACTTCATCTACAATTGTGCCTGAATTTTTCCTATATTGTAGGGTCTGTTTGAGACCTCTAGACCTGGATGCCAACACATTTTGGGAAGCAGTTCAGTGAGAATTCTAAATGATGCCTGTTAATAATTCATACACCAATCGTGTGTTTGCTCTGAACAGATTTCTAAGTTTAAAAGCACCCGTTTTAGCGCTGCGATTCCAGTCTTCATTTCAACTAAAGCGGCCCGAAGAATTATGGAGTAAAATCGATCGTGCAGGCGCTACATATGCGAAACTATTTTGACCTGCTGTCCACCTGTTGAACCCATCTCAAGAGAGGAGAGGTTAGCCTGTGTTCTACCTTCAGGGGGACCAAGATGGTTACCTCATCAAACAAATTCCTCTCTCTAGATCAGAACTTGGGAATTGAAGTGGGTAACATTCTACAAACATTGTACAAATCCAACAGATTTTTTTTTAAAGTTCATATAAATCAATTCAATTCTACAAATGCAAAGTGAAGACAAAAAGTGGTCATGTAAAATAAAAAGATAAATCCAGACTTACAGTTGAATTTTGGCTTACAAGTACACACCAGTCTATCAATACCTTCATTCAGTTGCTTTATGAGTAGACGTAACATTCCTCAAACTCATTGCAGCTTCATACACTTGGTTTCACGATCCATGGGCAAGGTGTAATAAGGAAACCACATGGAACATGAGCTGTGTTTTAAATATAAACAACATCTACGTGACGGTACGGATAAAGAGCAACCTGGAACCAGATGGTATCTGCATCGACAGACAGAAACCATGCCCTTTACATAGAGGTACTTGTTGAAAACAGGCCCACAATATAGCATAATACCTTGCCGTTAGTAACAACACTCAAAACTGGCATTAGAGTGGAAATGGTAATGGATATAGTAACAGGAAGATGAAAAATAGCACAAAAGTTGCTGAGCCGGTGCGGAGAAAAGGTGACTGCCTGTTAAGAGATTTTTCGAGCTAAAGGGGCCGAGGTGGCAGTGCCTCGCTGGGCTGTCCAACTTGGAACACCGCTAAGAAAAGCACAGGCCTTGGTCAATGTGGGTGGAGGGGTGGATTTCATTCAAGCAAACATGTTTTTGGATCCTGCACATCTGAATTGAATTACTAGGCAAACAGCCGATGGGGAAGAGAGCTTAGAACAAACTGAATAACCCTACAGCTTTGTGTGCCTTTCTGCTAGGCGAATCTGGGTGGGAGGCTCAAAACTCCAGGAAAGACAGGGTGAAAAGAATCCCTGGCATGCCGAGAAATCTAAGCCTTGTTTGTCAACGCCAACAGGAAGCGGACGTGAGAGGGGACTGACCGTGTCGTATGCCTTTAGAATCAGCCACTCCGAAACTATGCCATTCATCACAGACAACTTGTGTTTTACGCCTGGTCATCGCCTCTGAAAAGGTCAACGGCAGTAATATTCTAGGTTAGAATAATATAGCGCGCTACAGTGTCATATTACTGGAGCCCGTCCCCAGTGGAGTGAATATCTACAATGGTCATTCAATTAACTTGAGATGGCACACACAGACAGCACTGCATGTAACGACAAATCTTTGCAGGATGTAGTCCAACAATAAATATTTGTAAAATGCTAAATCTTCAGCGACATTGTATTTTCATAACATTTTAGCACTGATATATACAGTATATCTCCTTGAAATTAATGCTTGTTTGTTTGACTTAAGACATGGACTAATTTTATGATCCAAAACTTGAGACTGTACACGGATGTGTCTGAAATCAAAGTATTGGTTCCATATTCAATTTCTGAGGAGAATCTTGTCTCTACAGTGGCCCAGCAGGACTGCAGACCTCAGATCAGTATTCAGTTCAGGCCCCCCAAAGCCTTTGATTTCATGATGGATCCTGGTTGTTCACTGCCTAATGTAAAATGGGTAAATCTCCCAGGACTCCCAGTCAAAGGTCTGCTGGAAAAATATGGGTAGAGTGCGGGTAATATGTATCGGTGTCAGAAACACTTAAAAAAATAAATATATATATTATATATATATATATAAACAAAAAAAAAGAAAAGCTGCATCATTTTCCATTAATATTTCAGCAAAAGCTGTTATATGTATAGTCCAATGAATTGAAAACCGCAATTGATAAATAGGCAAAAGGCACGCCTGGAATGCTGCTCCAGACCTTGCCACTTCAATTCACTTTAACAATTTGATGACTAAGTGACTTATGACACGCTGACAAGACCAGGTCCTTCGTTGTCTTGATGACTCTAGACGGTAATACAATATTGAAACAGAGAGGGATTCTTCTGTGCCCGTCAAGCTCAGACTAGTGCGCACTTGAGCAGTGAGTGAGCTGTGATCTGATAAGAGACTGTGGGACAGAGGCTGAGGTCAGTGCTACCTCACAGTCGCTGCACCTCTTAAACAGGCAAAATAGTATTAGCCACATTTAGTCGGTAATGACACATAGAATGGGCCTCGTGGACGAATCAGCGTGAGTGCCTGAATGACCTCAGTGAAGTATGCGGCCTTGACGGCGTTATCAACATGGCTGTGTGAACTGTGAATAGCTATGTTGTGGTGACGAGTTCGATACGGACGAACGAGATTGAGATGGCAGCGTCCCGCTCTCTTCCCTCTCGCCTTACACTCCAGTCTTCTCCTCTCCTCCTTGGTCCAGCCCGGCCACTACTGCTGGACTGACAAGCCTCGCATACGGCATCACCTGGCCCTGCAGCGCCTTTGATGTATTATTCATGAAGAGGCAGCCCTCTGAACTTGGGGGCTGATATGGGGGTGCTGAGGTGCCGGATGTGAGTGTGTGTATGTGTGTGTGTGTTGGTTTGGAGTGGGGGGGGGGATTCATAGAAAAGCTTGTTCCCTACTTCCCAATCCCCCAACCCCACCACTACCTCCACCACCATTACTAACAAAAGCAATACCAACTGAATGCTAAACAAACCTGTCTGTTGAATAATTGAGTACTTCAGGCCAGAGCAGCCTCCAGATTAGCATACAAGCCTTATGGACCCAATCTGCACAGTGACAGGGCGGCCTTTCCCTGGACTTCCCTACCCACAGAAGGCTCTGCTCTTTTACGGGCCTCCTCTCCCGTTCCACGCAGCCAGAACGAAGGGAGGAGAAAAGCATGTAGGCGAAGCTTGCAAGGACATAATATGTATAACATGCGTGTGCCTACGAGCAGGTCTCTCCACACATTCTACATAATCAATATTGGATAAAAAAACAAGCCAGCCTTCATGAAAAAAACAATCTGGTCAGATGTAACACATGCTTGCAAAATGTAGGAATACTGCTTCGGGAGGCCCTGGTGGTGTCTCCTGACTGCCTCTCCTTAGGTCTCTCTCTGGCTCCTGTTGGCCCTGGGCAGTAATCCCTAGCCCCCCCATGCGGGCCCATCCGCTCCCCCTGCTCTCATTAGTAGCAGTGTTGGGGCCTGGGGAGCCTGCAGGCCTGGGGAGCCTGCCTGCTGCTCCCCTCCCACTACCTCTTCCCTCTGCTGGAGTAATGAGCACATAATCAGCCTGGCTCTCTGTCAGCAGCACACCAGAGGGGCATGTGGGCTTCTGGCCCAGTGTGGGGGGTAAAGGAACAGTAGGGTGTTTCTCTCTCTCTCTCTCTCTCTCTCTCTATCCTGGATGCTCAGGGTATGCTGTACCCAGTATTGGAGCTTCCCATCACACGTCAAATGACCCTTTGGTCACAGATCACCAGATCTAACATGTGGAACTTCCTCTTTTAGTTCACATGATTAAAGTTAATAGTTTGAACTTTGCATGAACTGCATCGCCTCTAAAAAGTAAGAAAACAACACTACATGAATTCTTGGTCAATTTCATCTCATATTCTGTATCTGCTGATTCAAATGACTTAAATTATATTATATTATATATTATATATTATATTATATTCAGACTGAGATGCCAGTTCTTTATGGCAGCGCCTTTCTATAATGAAAAATTAGGATGCCTTAGGTCCCTTATTGCCTACATCTCCCTCTTAACTAGAACAGTCATCAAAAGCCCTGTAAGGCCATACAAATTTAATTAACTGTTTAACAGACTTTTTTTTCACCTTTAAATGTGAGGTGAGCGAGTGAAAAAAAAAAAGTCATCGCTGCCCAGTCATTTGTTGTGATTATATTAATGTTGCAAGCATTAATTGTCTCTAGGTGATCAGCAAATTGCGCACTTAATGAAATTTGAACAGACTGTTTGTTAATCACGAGGGTTGTCCCTCATTTTACTTGGACACAGAAATAGCTAATTTATCCGGATGTAGCCATATTGGCATCAACAAGACAAGTTGTAAGCAATGAACTTCGAGTGTGACCGTAAGCCAATCAGAGGCCCTACAACTGCGTCACATGGAGAGGATGTTTGAGGTCTGTACAAATTTGATTCTGCATCAGCTCTGGAAATCTTCAAGAGAAAGTGGACCGTACGAGAAAAGCACACCCATATCTCTGTGAAATGATGTATCATCATAGAGTTTGTTTTGTTTGGGGAGTTTTTTTTTTTTAGTTAAAGTGACGCGGGGCATCCGTTAAACAGTTATTTAATTTTCCATGGCCTAATATGTACTTTTATTTAAAATCACTGGATTCATATGTGAACAGATGACTAACCTGATGACATTATAAATCCTATACGTGTAGGAATAGCCTCCTAAAAATAGAGATTAAGGATTTAAGTAATGCTTACGTCAAGCATTAGAATAATACAATAACTATATGTAGCAAAAGACTAAGACAGTTTGAAGTATAGGTTTAACTGAAGAAGATTTTTTTTTTTTAAGTTGGCCAAATTCCTACCTGAAAACAGCTAAATCCCTCACATTCAATTTCTTGGTCATAATCTACAATGTCTCTCTCTATTGACCTTCCCGGTTCAATGATATTCAATAGAGATAAAGGTCAAACAAATAAAGCCAACAAGCCCACACAGAGAAGTAAATGTGGAGCAGCACCCATGGCAGGACAGACCGGTAACAATCCAACGTCTCCTTCAAGTCTTCAATGCTCTCTTTCATTTCCTCCTAATTTAATTGCCATTACGCCACTTATTGTTCCGATGTTTTTTTTCTTTTTTTTCTTTTTTTTGCTGTCGTACAATATGCACTCATGCATTTAATAATGTTATGCATTAAGTAAATAAATTCAAACCAATTGGCTGGTACAAAACATTGCACAGCGGTCCCTGTGTCCCATAGACAAACCAACCATGCTCAGAGAGAGTCACTCAGAGGTCAGCACTTATTGTAATAAAATATCTTTAATTGGCTTCCAATTGAGACTGAAGTCAGCCACAGAGCAGCTCTCGATTCCCCTGGGCAAGCTCCGCCTCCTCCACAACAGCTTCCCATTGACTGCGCTCAATGAGGACTTTGTCATGTGCATCATTCTGCTTATGAGATCTGTTGAACCCACCACAAACTCAAAAGGCATGTCTAGCCAGGATATGTAAGGTCATGGGCTGAGTCACGGTGCTTATTTGCCCAGAGCGTAGCGAGGGTGGCTCTGCCCTCCTTGCGTAGCTAAACACGACTTCCCTAACCAGAGATCACTTTGATATGATCCAACAGTTGATACGCTGCGTGCTCCGCACTTCACCCGATGTTGATCTAGACTGCTGTTTACCTAATGTCATCAACTCCACGAACACCTCTCCCAGCGGAAACCACACGCCAAACAGGTCTGCTGAGGTCCCGCATTGTCTAGAGCTACACAGTACGATGACTGCTTCTCACCTGCGTGGGAAAGCGCGTGAATAACTAGGTGGTTCAAACATCGTGATTTATGACGGACTGAATTCTTGCGGTATGGACAGACGGAGTGTCTGTTCGGAAGCTGGGCTGCGGGTAACGTGAGCTGCTAGGGGTTGCGGGGAGAAGCTGTAAACGGACGGGTGGCAGTGTTAGTGTCTACTTACTAAATGCCCTGGGGTTGGGGAGCGGGAGTCTTTTAGTCCTGCAGATCCAGGGACGTCCAAAATAGGCCATTTCATATGCAGGTACTGTGGGTGAGAACGTAAGGAGCAGTATGAGACAACAATGCAGCGATTGCAAAAAACATGCACAGTGTATAGACAAATAACAGGAACAATCACACATTCAGCATTCAACAGCATGCTTTCAAAAGTTGATGCATCCATGATGCATGAACACCAAAAGGCATGTTCTATTGCTATGACTTTTATTGTGATTAAACTCTACGGTTTTTACAGCTCTTCCTGAAACGTACAGGAGTGTTGTGAATGGCGTGAGGCAAGCCAGCAGAGGGCCATAACTCCAGCAGACACCTGTATGAGAACCATACGACTGCTGGAGTCAGACACTGAGTTCTGTCATTGGAGGGAGAAATATGAACACAGCGGACTGGTGGAGGACTGTGAAATTGCCGTTTGTCAAGGAAAAACAAGAGCCCAGCTGTGGGCGCCCATCGCTGAGCGGGTGGGAAGAGACAGCTGGAAGGAAGCCCCATCTAGAGGAGTGGAAGGCTGAGGTGGGGACTGTACACTCACCACTGTATCCTGCTCAATGGGTTTGGCCTTTTGACCCAAACCAACTGACTCCCTGTCACTGTCACTATCTGTCACGCCGTCACCAAAGTTACGTAAGCCGCGTATGCGTTTTCGTTTGCTAATTTCTTGTGAATGAGTTCTACACATTCACATTTATTCTTAGTACGGTGCCCCATCTAATGCCCCCTTTAACATGGAGCCATATCAGTGTACTGCAAGAGAGGTTGTTGCAATTTCCTGCTCGATGAAACAAGTTAAACTGTTTTTGTTCTTTCCCTCAAGCCATGGAGATAGCGCAGAGCCAGAGCTCCATGAGCACAGCTCAACCATCTGGTTTATGAATCAGTTTAAATACCGGACACAGCAGATTGTCATGGATCTGGATTTCTCCCTGGTACAATTTCAAATTAATTAAAAGAGTTTTATATTTAAGCTTATGTTTTACTCATGAAGGTACACAAAGCCGCACTGCAGACACATTAAGCTAGTATAGTCTGTCACAGGTAATCGTTTTAATTGCCTTTTTGGCGTGGATTTCTACTATGGGTCAACAATTCTGTTTGTTGGACACAGTTACACCATCTCATCCCGCATCCACTACAGTTGATATCAATACCGTCATTTAAACTTATTTTCAGTCTAGGATGACTTGTATGAATTCCAGTGATGCACAGAGAATTTGACATACGCCCAAATTAAAAAAATGTCGGATGGAAAAGACAAGAAATAGTTATATATAGTAATATCTATATACTATACCTATATACACCTGTAATAGTTAATATATGTGTTAGTTAAAATGATTGACCAAACCAGTATGTGATTAGATAGCAAAGTTGTGTCTATTATTTTAAAGGTTGCTGCTGAGCCGATAAACAAATTTGTAAATTAGCAAACCGGAGGCCAAGATTCGCTTCGAGTCATGAATCCAAGTTTGGATTTTTAAACTTCATTCATCACTCAGGGTTTGTAAGAAGGAAGGACGCTTGGATGGCTGTGGGTTAAAAATGGAAAAGACATTATAGCAGGAGGGGGAAAGGGAGAGAAGGGGAAGGAGAAAAAAAAAAACATTTTCAGGAATGAGTTTGTCGGAGCAGGCAGAGGGTATTGTTTCCTGACAGCTGGGGTCCAACGGAGCACCGAGGGAGGGAGGAGGGACCCTTTTTCCCTTCGAAAAGGGGGGAAATTCTTGGAGTTGACATCAGCCCTCTTCATTTTCACCATACTGCTCAAGGCTGAATCGTAGTTTCCAACTAATGGGCCCAAGTCCATACAACTGTCAGGAGGCAGTTGCTTTTAGAGGCTGCTAGCTCCCTATTGAAACTTTACTCTGTGCATGGTGCCTAATGAATGCTACTCTCCGGAGAGAAACCCCAAAACAATGCAGTTTTCTCTGTCTAATCTATGTCAATCATGAGTCCTTCCACAAATGAAACAAGCGCTATTGTGAGCGTTTGGTCTAGCTTGGCCATGCCCACCCCAACTCTCCCACCAGATCCATCCCTTATTTGACAGCTTCTGCCAGCGTCGAGGAACATGCCCCCAGGCACTTTTTTTTTTTTCTAAGCGCCTACTTTTTTAATTGCCAGTGTGCCCTATGGAGCAACTGCTCACTGACACCCTGAAACATTCACCCAGGTAAATGCCAACTCTACACTGTCACATTAGCTCCCACCCATCTAACGGTCCAAACCACGGCACTGAACCACTCGCTAACACATGAGAGGGAGAGGGAGAGGGAGGGTGTCTGGATACAGTCCACAGAGTTCCACTAGGAAACAAAAGGTAAGAAACCGAGGGGCTACGCTAGTCAGTGAAAACTCACCGAGCCTCGGTACGGTGAAACGGCGCATAAACGGCGGTACAAGAAGGAAAAATAAAAGATTAGAGAGGAAATTAACACAACCAGCAAACACTTAAAGACTAATAATTCAAAGGGCTGTCCCGTGGCTGAAGTGTTAATGTTTGTAAAAGATCAAAACCGCAGATAAGCTAATATCAGCAATTACGTTTCGCATTAAACTTCGGGACATTTAGTAATGATTTGCAGATGCCCTTATTTAATTAGCGACAAACACAATTTTAACAGACATATGGTTGAGGCCCTTAGTGGTGCTTGTTTCAACGTGGGACCTGGAAGCCGTGATGAATAGAGTCGGACAGAATACTGAAAGAATTGTGTAGCTCAAGTAAAAGTTTAGCAACTAGCTGATCCATTTTCGTAGCTCTCTAATTGTCTTCCAGCCTTCTCTGTTGCCTCCAACACTCAGAATAGACATCAGTAGAATGTGCTACTTTTAAGGGACCCAGATGCGACAAAGGTGGCAATGATGCCACAGAAAATTTCCAAAAAGCTTTGACTGAAGCCCTTTGGTTTTTTGAACAGAGAGAATATAACATATGCTCAGGGGCAAGACGCCTGCCAGAGATGGGTTCTAATTGTTACACTGCTCTCACAGAGCCGAGGCAAACAGGGCCAAGAGTCTTTGTCATCTCTGAAGTGTGTGGTGCCACACTGCAGGCCGACATCAGAGCATGGAGGAGAGACAGATGTCTGGACATTTGCTGTCAAACTAAGTCAGACGCTTTGCCAAAGGGACAAAAAAAAATTCCAAACTTTACTTGCTCTCTGCCTACTTCAGAGCATGTTTACTGTAGCCGCGGCATTCGTGAGTTATGGAAGGCCGTTAACGCAGACAAAATTGATTATAACTTTGTAAGTAAATAGTGCAGTGATTATTAGAATTACGTAGAACAAAAAACATAAATACAAGAGCTTCCCAAAAAACGCAATTCTCATTAATACGACTGCGGCTTTTTAATAAAGACAGAAAAAATAATGATTTAGACGCAATAACGCTGACATCGAAACATGAAACCAAATGTATCAAACAAACTGCCTGGCACAATTAAAGGAGCGACTGTGTATAAAGTGGCAGCTCAGACGAGGCCTAAGCCTTGCGCAATAGCAGCTTCACCCCCCTCCCGCCAGCAGGAATGCCTCCATGGATTGCTCAAGCAGATAATGTCAATCACCTACTGTGTGGAGAACCCCACCCCATTGTGTTCCTTTACCCCCCAACAGAAAACAAATGGGCCACACAGCTTGCTGTTTGGCTGAGGTGTTAATTACCCTCCCTGCCAATATGAACAGCAACTTTAGACAATAGTCTTGTCAAGCCCCCTACACAACAGTCCCTCCCAGGTTTGCTCTGCTGATATCACCTGCTCATGCCGGGCCATTGACACCTCAACTTGATCTATGCATGAAATACAATTAAAGCTTTCAGGGCAAAGACAATTGGTTAAGTAGCCTCCCGCCTTGTCTCAGAGTTTGCATTAAGACCCATTGTTTGCCAACATTAGAGGCAATTACTTTGACAATTCTTAAGCAAACCCCAACACTCATTGTGCTAATTAGTCTTTAATTGATGGGGAAATGACAAGCAGCCTAACTGGCCAGACCTGTATTGATGCTACTGGGGCCACTGCAACATTCTGGATGTCCAGTCCACTATGAAGTGGATTACTAAGTGGGGAAGTTGTAAATGAAAACAAACTTCCGCAACCGAAGGAAGACACGGGGAGAGAGAAAATAACAATGGGAAAATATTTCTGTGACAACATAATTGGTGGAAAAAATAACTCTATACCTCCAAAATAGAGAGACTGTATTTATACCTTACATATAAAACATTATGGGGCTTTTCAGGTTAGTAAAACTCTGCTCTGCATACCTACAGATTGGGGGAGTTAAACTCAAAAACATATGAAGAGTAATGACACTAACGCAAAACCATGAGAATAATTGATGATACATCCTGTTAAATCAACACAGGCACTCATAAAACCAGCAGAACTACTTTTGTCCTTTCGTAACTGAGCACAGCTCATTATGACTACAAGAGAGAGAATTCCTTAGACAGAACACAATCTCTGGGTTTTATATTAAATTAACCCTGAGAAATCTGTGGCCCTGCAGTTGAGTTAGCATACTGCTAATGGCTACCACATTTGAAGTGTCCATTAGTCCATAGAGGGGTGAAGTTAAGTGACTATGACAGGGGCACTCCCTCTGCTCGCTGGGCCTCTATTGTGACCTGGTTGGTCGTCCTGCACTCTTATTCACAGCTAGTAAAAAACTGGGTCAAAGGTCAGACATCCAGAGTGCAGTGGTTTCCATGGTAACATGGCCTATTAAGGCCAGGCTCATTGGCCTCTTAACATGCTCTTGTACACAAAAGAACTATTAGTGCAAAGAGGGAGAGAGAGAGTGAAGAGGGGAGGTAGCATGAGGGAGGTCTTAAAAACACAGTGGCGCGGCTTTTCCAAGATTCTCAACCAGTTACACACTATGCCTGTTGGTTCACCCAAATTCTACATCTAACATCCACAAGTTGCATGCAACCGCCGCGGTGGTCTAACTTCCTCTAAGTAACTCAGGAAAGAGTTTGAAGAGATTTCGCAGAATTTATCTCTGTAATTTGTTATTGCGATTCTGAAACGGTAGTTTGTGCTGTAATAGACATATTAATAGGCTACCGTTGTAAAGGAATTTCTAAATGTAACAGTATTCTAATGATTCCACTTCATCGAACTCAATGCGCTTTGGTGTCATATGACTGCCTCATGCATATTCTGAACAATGCCAAATTCGCCTGCATCATTAGTTTATTTGAGAAATCTAGCTAAGTAATGTACGCCTGTTTTAAAAAATATAATAAGCATTAACAGACCAGTAAAACCTTCCTACAAAGAGTCTTTAACATTCTACCCAGGGGGGAAAGCTGCGACTTCAGCAAGGGTATGCATTTTTTTGCAATTCAAGCAATTATTTGTTTCAGGGTTTATTTTTTTTTCTCCTTTTGCTTGACATGATCCTGAGTTATTGCTTCCTGCATCCAAAGCAGCATTACAGTGTTATAGTCCAGCTAATATGTGTCTCTAAATGAAGCAACCCATTGTTTTGATTCCGTCTCATTTACTTTAAGGCAATTTTAATCAGATGTACTTAAAGAAAAGCCCTTCATTCGATCTAACTAAGGGAAAAGGTAGGAATAAGTGAGTAATTGTATTACAGAACACAACAGCAGGTCAAATAAATCTTGGGTGTATAATTAGACCCACAAGAAAATAATCACGTATCTGCCAAGAGCAAGGTCTTCTCATAAAGAGAGAGGAGGCAGCAACACTATTTCAGTCAATTACAGTCAGTTATGTGGTTTCCCATACCTGGGAGATCTGCTTTCAATTGTTAAGAGACTACTCCCCCCGTTAAGTCAGTGTCAACGCGATCTAATGTCAAGCCATAGTCCAACACTGATGTCAAAGATGTTGTCTGCCTTGCTCATTTCCTTTGGCATTGTTTGTCCAGTCGTACAGGAACACAACTTTTTATTGTTTGGGGAGCAGCCTAGTCTCATTGAAATTCACAGCCGTAAACCTCTGTATAATTAACTCCAGAACATGTGGTGGTTAGCAGTGGTTGGCTGGATGTTTACAGTAAAGCCCAACATAGAAATCACATTTGTGTGTGTGTGTGTGTGTGTGTGTGTGTGTGTGTGTGTGTTCACGTGTGCCAGT
>OMKK01090888.1:0-11197 GCA_900302305.1 Polymixia japonica
CTCTCTCTCTCTCTCTCTCTCTCTCTCTCTCTCTCCCCTTCGCTCTCTCTCTCTCTCTCTTTTCTTGTTCCCTTTTCTTGTCATCCCTAACCCATCCCTCTCTCCCTCCGCCCCTCCGAAGGACTTGGGACAAGATCGCAGCAGAAAGAAGCCTTTACGTCGTCCGGGGCGACGAGGGCCGCCGAGTATTTGAGACAACGTGACGTAACGTGATCATTTCTGAGAAGCTTGAATGAAAAACGGCACAGCATAAATTATATCTACTGTTCATCGATCACCGTTTACCGTCCACATTTGGCCACACTTCTGCTGTGTGTGTGTGTGTGTGTGTGTGTGTGTGTGTGTCTCACCTTGTATGCTGAGCATCTGTCCCAGTTTTAGTGCAGCTCCTCTTACTTTGCACAGGGTGCTGACGATGCGCTCGGCGTTGGCCTCTGACAGGAAGGGGCTGGAGTCCAGAACCGCCTTCTTATTGTCGCCTGGAGGAGAAGAGAACACAGAGAGTTCTGGGTAGAATACGACGGGTTCCTCTTAGAATTACTAGTTCGGTTGAGAACTGCGTGAATTTCAGACGGAGGGCAGGAAGTGATCACATGCGCGCACGCAGAGACAGTAGCTTCTCTACTCGATTTAAATAGAATTGTGAGAAAGATAGAGAGAGACGGATCCATTTTCTTTTTTGGTATGGATCCTGCTGACGCTGGAATCGATCTTCGAAACGAGACGTAGTATCTGTAGTTTCGATACTTTTGGTATGGATCTTACCTCTAACATTGACCACACACTGTCCAGACATACACTAGGTTTTGACCTATTTTTGTTTATGTAGGTCACTGAAATGTTATTAATGGAAATATTCTGTTTAGAACACAAAGGTGTGTGTGTGTGTGTGAGAATATGTGTCAGTAGGTCATCAGGCGTCTGATGCTGCTTTTAAAGGTATTAACAGCAGTAGATTTACCACACACACACACACACACACACACACACACACACGCACACACACGCACGCACACACACGCACACACACGCACACACAGAGAGAACCACCATGAGTGTACTTGTGTCACAGCTTAGGTCTGTGTTTGGATTACCAAGGTTGTAATGCACTACAGGAACGCATGTTTAGGCAGCATGCTGGTAAATTCTTTAGGGAGGCTGCCTAGTCGGGGTAGCTGGTTCAATCCCAGGTATGACACTTCCCAGTACTGTCTACGTGCCCTTACCCATGGGCCCTAACCCCCACATGTACGAACCTGCTCCAAGGGCAGGTATTGAAAACCGAGCAAAACATTATCTTAAACTCTGCGATTCAACTTATCAATTCAATTGATTCAATGCATCTGTCCTTACCATAAACCACATAGACACACACTGGTTCACTTTGCACGTCCACAGTATGTTAGCCTAAACTCTTGTTTAAGGTATTATTAGTATTTGCATGTTCAAATCCCAAGCACGAATATCCCTGTCTACATGAACATTGTGAATATTACACTGGACACAGAACTTACATGGACCACAAAACGAGTTAAAGGCATACGTTGTATAGAAGCCCCAGAATCCCAGGTGATAACAGCTGATCCCAGTGCAGCTGATGATTCCAGTGTACTGCACGTACAAACTCACTCAATAGTACACACAAAAGTATGTGTTGTTGAGTATGTATGTGCATGTCTTCTTACCTGCTGCGTCGTTCGATCTGATGCTCTTCTTGGCGACTTCTGCGAGTGCTCCAATACCCAGCCCCACAGCCAGACCTGGAACAACCACAGAGACGTAGACACACACACACACAATTACATGTCAAAATAATTATACTAGTCCTGCTTCTCATATAGGCATGCACACGTATCGTACAGACCCTTGTGTAATCCGAGAGAGGACTTCTATTATCATAGTCCGCTGTTATTGTTTTATAGTCTACAAACATTATACAATCTATCATAATAAAGAAGTGTCGATCTAACTCCTGCTCTGAACAAGGAACCTTCAAACTTTTGAACTATCACTGTTATGTTTATGTCATATAAAAAGCCATATTGCATGAACAGAAAACAGAAAAAGTGAATGTTAGTGTAAATTGTATCACACACACACACACACACACACACAGACACACACACACACACACACATAAAGTGGAAGACAAACAGACATCCAGTAAATTCAATTGGTCATTCAGCCAGCCTGCCACCATTAATTTGTTGACTACCTGAATGTCATCTTCACAATAAAGGTCAGAATATCCCATGAGTGTGTATGTGTCTGTGTGTATGTTAAGACACTGCCAACTTAAAATGTAATAAGCAAATAAGCTTATGATCAACTTTGCAGTGTGCAATGTCAAAGAATTGGTAGCAGCTGCGCTTCTGTGCGCCTATCTAGTTCACTACGGAATATTTAAGCACGCCACGTATGTTTGGTGGTGGATGATATAAGCCATCTTAGAATCAGTGCACTTGTTTACAAAATACTGAACACGCAGAGGTGAAACTGCTACAGATGATCTCATCACACGACAGCAAGATGTTGAAAGGGATTACGTTAAAAGGGACTTTTTATTGGGCAAAACGTCACGGTGTTCCATCGACGGATGTTCATCTTACTCAGAAGTTCAGATAAATGAGGGAATGTTATTTTGCAATTATTACGTAAAAGGTTTTGGGGAACGCACGGTGTTACCACAGCAAAAAAGGGTGTGTGCGTGTGAGAGAGAAGACAAGACAGAGAGAACGTGAGGGTCCGCTCGTGAGTCTGTACGTGTTCCTCCGAGCTTCTCCGCTTTATGTAACTCCCCGTTACGTAAGCAGTTAGTCAGCTGGTTTCCAAGGCAACAACTTTGAGACACTGTACCATACAGACCGACTGAGACAGCGTGTGTGAGGTGAGTGAGTGTGTGTGTGTGTGTCTTGTATATAAGCTGACTCAGCGGATTTATTCAGCGGCCACCAACCTGCCAGCACCCGTTTCTGAATTCTTTCCTTGAACGGATACGTCAAATTGTGTAAATTGTCAAATAAAATAACTCTCTCCTTATTTTCCATACACTCCGTACTTTCTCAATCTTTCTATCTCCATCTACCTCAGCCCACTTCCAGGATGTATGGTAGTTCAACTTCAAGTTTGACCATTACCGCGTGATCATAATTTGCGCTTGCATCCAAGCATGCAGAAACACACACACGCACGCAAACACACGCGCGCGCAAAACTTCTCTTTCCCTAGTAGGGACACAGCTGAGCCACTCTGCTCCTAGAGCTCTGCCGTCACATCTTTGGTATATACAGTATGTATATACGAGACTGTGTGTGTGTGTGTGTGTGTGTGTGTGTGTGTGTGTGTGTGTGTCTGTCACCTGACACATGAGGGGTCAGGCTGTATGCCTCCCAGTCAAGCAGAGGCCAGCTTTGCCTGCTGAATCCCTGAGTTACAAAGATTCTTCTGACTAAGCACAAGTGTCTGTTTGTCTGTTCTGTATCATTTACCATACAAGTCACTGGATGTGCCCCTCTCTCCATTTCCCAACTTTGAATTTGAATCTTTTCGTGTTCTTAAAGTGTTGGATGCTTTACAAACAACTGACCCCAAAAAGCCTGCCGGACCTGATGGACTAGATCCAATTTTATTAAAAACTGCAGCATTGGTCATAGCTGAGCCTATCACTTAGATTTGCACTAAATGTGGTACCAGCTGCATGGAAAAAAGCTTATGTTACTCCACTGCTAAAAGCTGGTGATCCATCTGACATGAATAACTACAGACCAATCTCAAATCTTGCAGTCAAAATCATGGAGTTTTTAGTTGCATCTAAATTGAAACATCATTTGGCCTCATACAACATACTATCTGATATGCAATCTGGTTTTAGAGCTAAGTACAATAACTGTTACTCTCAAGGTTTTGGATTATATGAAGACAGCCGTTGATCATAAGTCCACCTGTGTAGCTCTGTTTATTGACCTCAGCAAGGCTTTTGATACTGTGGACCACTCATTACTCATTGACACATTACGTAAGGCTGGTGTTGGTGCAGTGGAGTTATCTTTCTGAACAATCTCAAACTGTAAAACAAAGCATAATCATATCAGATTCAGTCATCTTAGACATGGGTGTTCCACAAGGATTAATTCTTGCTCCATTGCTTTTCCTCATTTATATATGTTTATACATTATATATAGATTGGACATTGTAATTACCATTTGTATGCCGATGATACAGTCCTCTAGTCAGTCTAACCTACAGTCAGAATTTAACTCTTTGCAACATGCACTAGCAAACCTCAAACTACTGTTGAACGCCAACAAAACAAAGGCCATGGTCTTCTCCTCAGGACACACAAAGGCCCAATCCCTTTCAATTAGCACATTAGGCGACATTTCCATTGAATTTGTCGACAGCTACAAATATTTAGGAATCTGGTTGGACAAAACACTACATTTTGCACACCACGTTGAATGTCTTGCAGAGAAACTGAAATTCACACTCAGCTTCTTGTAGAGGTTGAAGTCTTGTTTCTCCGTGTCTTCAAAGAAAACATTAATTGCCGGGCTATTCCTGCCTCAGCTTGACTATGGTGATACCGTTTATAGATTTGCCCGTCCCTCTACCTTGGCTAAGCTCAACCCCCTGTATCATTCAGCTTTGAGAGACATTCCACATTATAATAATAATAATATAATAATAAAACTTTATTTGTATTCCAAATATAGGACCCATCACTGTATCTTGTACAACCTAGTTGACTGGCCATCCCTTGGAATGCGGAGGATGGAACACCGGTATACTTTTATCTAGAAAGATATCCTTGGTAAACTGCCCATGTGCATAAACTCCAAGTTTTTATTCCTGCAAGGTAGTCATAACCAAAGATTGCAAAATCTTTGTATGATACCTGCAGTCCGAACTGAGGCGGGCAAGATGAGCCATCAAGGCCCACGGTCCTGGAAACAGTTGCAGGATAAACTCAAACTTATCATATATCTCATCTCGTTACCAGATTTTAAAAGACGGATAATGCTTGTCTGTCACCTGTTCTTGTTTTAAACCCTGAATTACTTAACACTGCGTTAGTTTATGTATTTTATCATGTTGGTTGTTTTATTGTTATGTACTATTGTTGTTATTGTTGCTGTTTTTAATATGCTGTAGTGCCATGTGCTTATTTAATGACTATGGTTCAACATTCTTCAACATTCAAAGATAATTCCAGTTTCTTTATTTATTATTCAGAACCAGACACTGGAAATACATGTTTTGGTTCCCACACGAGCCAAACAAAAGCTAGGTTTTGATTCGCAAGGCAACTTGAGGGTTACTAATGGGCAACATAGTGTCATCTCGGCAATGTTGCTTTAGTCACTCTGGAAAATCTTGTTGGCAGTAAATCACTAGAGCAGAGTTTTGATATAATAGATCTCTTTGTTTCCTGCTGGAAGAGCTGCCAACCTACACTGCCCAAACTCCGCATAGTGCATCTCCTCACTGGAAAATCCCAGAGGGAACACTTTGTACAACTTTGTAACCATGACAGTTTACGATGAAGGTGAGTGAAGGGCAGGGAGTAAAGCTGTCAACACACCCTCCCCCCACCTCCTCCCTGACCTGCCACCTACTGACTTACAACTGTCAACATGCAGAATCAACCCAGCTCTGTACCATGCGTTGAAGTATGTCACTGTTGTCCCTACTGACTCCACGCATTCTGGTTTTACCTCATTCTTGGCAAAATAACCATATGATGGTCACATGGAAAAAAGAATAATGGTCTTCATTCCACAAATCTCCTTTTGGAATGTTGATTGTCTTATCTGTACTATATATATGATGAACTATTGAAATGCTAGTTTCTAATACTATGATTGATATGTATATGAACTACTATTCCAATCTCTTTATCTGTTGACTCTACTATTACTAAGTTTGACTTATTGATTAATGATAACTTTATTTGACTCTGCTCTAATGTTAGCAACTAAATCACATTAACTCAAGGAACCTATTGGATTGTTAGTTTCTGATATGTTTGACTTTTATTGATTATTTCTATTTGAATGTTTGATTTCTTATTGATTATTTTATTGAATGTAAATTTTTCTGCTGTTGTGAAGCGCCTTGAGCTGCAATTGTTGTATGAAAAGCGCTATACAAATAAAGTTTTATTATTATTATTATTATTATTATTTTTGTGTCACTTTGTTTTGTGTAATTTGACAATACAGTAATTATTCTTTAGAGGTTAAAACTATTAAACTATTCTATTCTATTCTATAACTATTCTTTAGAAATTAAAAAACACCTTAGTTCAGGTCCTGTTTGACACTTGCCAACTTGACAGTTCTGGGTTTAGTGTTGCATAGCAGCAGTGAGGCTACCAGCTACTGGACCACAAGCTCTAATTAATCACGTAGGCCTTGTGTCAAAACAAGGCATCTTAGGCTGGACAGAGCATTGCACTGTGCTCGTGAAATATATATATTATACCTAGTTATGCCTCGAACAAGCTTTGGTGTGGATTAAAATGCTAAGTGTCAAAGTATAGCTTTAACACTAAAACAGCCAAGGTTCTGCCAAAAAACAATTTGAAGAATTATTACAATGCAGCAATTATTAATAATTAATAATTGTACCTTTTGTTGAATTTTATTCGCTTATTTACATATTATTGTTTATTTTATTTCATTGTTTATTCTCAGTCTGATTTGGTGTCAAGTATGTGCTTATACAATATAGAAAATGTGTGCTTGTGTGTGTTTGTATATATCTGTGTATGACATCAGGTAGTGTCAGCACTATTCCAAGGTGGCACCTGCTATCCCAGAATACACACTGACAGACACACACACATCGGCATGCGCACACACGGGTTATTACAGCTGATTGGTTAAGAGACTAGGCCATGAGGTCAAACAGGAGATTAACGTACACGAACTAATCTGACTGCAGCACACACACACACACACACACACACACTTTACTTTGACTAAGGCTGCCATGGCTCACACTATCTTTTAGTTTCTCTCTCTCTGTTCATGTTGTCTATGTCACTGTCTGTGCTAGTCTAGCTTTCTGTTTCTGTTTGTCTCTCTCTCTCTCTCTCTCTCTCTCTCTCTCTCTCTCCCTCTGTGTGTTTGTGTGTTGGGAGGCTGAAAGCACCCTAAAATGAAAGCTGACAAGGGGCACACTAACGTCATCTCACATCAAAAGTAATAAGACCACAGACCCCAAACATCAAGAGTAGAAAATATACCGAGGACAGAAGGAGAAGGGAAGAGGAGAGCAGGGAGGGAGGGAGGAGGGAAGGTAGAACAGTTAGTGACAGAGATAGTGAGAACAGTTATAAACGGCACAAGAAAGACACATGGCAAGGTAGAGAACGTCCTTGTTTAGTAATGCTTGGCCAGGGTGCAGGAAAGCGCCTTCGAAATACCCATGCCCACAGACACACATATACACACTCAGAAATTGTCTGAGTCATCCTGTATGTACACAAGCATGTGTGCTGTCATGCACCTGAATGGCCAGATGATGGCGCTGTTGTACTGCTTGACAGGTAGAGCTCCGCCAAGGTTCCTTCGCCAAAACTCTAATGGATTTTTTTTCCCCCATTGGGGTTTGGATTGATGCAGATCGCTCTGTGGCAAACAAGGGCGTATGATGTTCACACGTTTTGTTCCACAAGGTAATCTTCACGAACGAACACTAGTTTTAAGATCTTTGAAGCATTAATGCAATCGATATAACTTAAAAGCACATAAAAGCTTGGAAATTCACGATTGGGATATTTACTGATGTTTTTTGTGTCGTAGAACAAAACATGCCATGTCTCTTAAGACTGTGTGTATCTTATTTCATGGATCTAACGAAAACCCAATGGGAAAAATCCATCAGAGTTTTGGCGAAGGAATCAATGGTTAACACACCTCCGGGTTTTAGCACTCAAAACTTTATCTCTATTGACTATTATTTTTTCTATACATAATATTATCATTATTTACACTGCATGTAGCTTCATTATATTTCACATCCAATGGAATAGGAGCATTTAGCCAAAAACACAGTGTGTCTGTCCAATAAACCCTCTGGTCGTAGACTATTCTCCAGCTAAACACTCTTTCACATAGTCTCCTTCTATCTTTACCACATCACCGAAAGCTACACAAAACCACAGACTGTGTATGTGTAAAGGTGTTTTTATGTCATCTTTGCTTTATTAGACAGTGTAGACGGAGAGGCCCATTATGCCACAAGGACACCAAAAGCTGTCACTATACTTTACTCCAATCATCAATTTAAATTAATGGTTTTCAGTCTTTCTACCTCTTTTTCCAAAAGGTAAAGGTACCTAAGACACCTAAATATTTTTTGTGGCTATTGGTTTGGCTAATCAAGCAAAATGTTAATTTGTTTGTTGCTAATCTACAGTATATCATTCGGCATACTTTTTATTGGACTCTGGATTGCTACAGAACAGTATGAAAGCATAACCTAACCAATAACTTCATACAAAATTGTTATTGCCAGTCAAAAATAATCAGCTATTTTCCCAGAATGATCAGGGAAATTATAGTATTTTGAGAATAGTTATAATGACATTTTAATGTTTCTTAAAGGGATCATATTTTGCTCATTTCCAGCTCTTGATGTTTATCCTGGGACTCCACTAGAGTAGCTTTGCATGATTCACAGTTCAAAAAAGTCCTTATTTATCTTATACTGACTACTTTATGTAGCCCCTCTGTTCAGCCTCTGTCTGAAACAAGCCGTATTAGCTCCTGTCTCTTTAAGGCCCCCCTCCCTAAAAGCCCACTTTCTTCTGTATTTCTGTATTCTGTACTTCTGTTCTTCTGTACTTCTGTTCTTGTGTATGTGTGGGAAATACGCTAAAATGCAGTGGAAATAACAAAGGTAAACAAAGGTAACTACTAAAATGTTATTCTGCTGTCGCCAAACGACTGTATACTATCTCCCTGCACCGTTGGTTATAGTTGTAATAAGTTGTAGTTACTTATTACTTGAAAAAACTTAGTTGTCTTTGACCAGGGAACTTTTGTCACTGAGCAGATGACCATTTTTGAGCAGATGACCATATAAAGAAATCCGTCCCAAATCAGCTCATGCAGAAAGTAGAAAAAACTGTTTGAAACCTAGCGTTCAGAGCAGTCTGAACCCTGAGCTTTTTGCTCACAGGGATTACTTTATCATTCGTTTAGCTCAATATTTGACATGTTGAACACGTTTAATATGAACATCCGACATTGTACCTAACTGACATTAAGTTTTAATAAGCCCAGGACCAACAGTAAACGACAGTTTGTGTCCCCAGGCAACAAGAATTACTAGCATGTTTTGATAAGCCAAAGTTGTTCCCAGGGTAAGAGAGCACATTTTCCTTGGTTTTGGGTCCTTGGCTAAAAAACGTTGTCGTGACTGTATTGGAACTCTGTGACCTGAATATTTTTTGGTCTTCGTAAACCTTCTGAGCTGAGATGGAAACATCTCAACTTTGTATGTTTACACTACTGAGAGAGAGAGAGAGAGAGAGAGGGAGAAGGAGAAGGAGAGAGAGAGAGAGAGTGACAGATGGAATGTTGTGTACTCAAAGTTCTCTGGTCAGAAAGACCAAGCAGAGAGAAGTCCTTATTTGGAGAAACAGGACAGTAAATATAGTGGCACAGAACACAGTCTCAGCAGGCTTCTTAAGGCAACGCTCTCACAACTGCCACTGTCCAGAACCACTGACCTTATTTAAATGTTGATTCTGAACAATAACTCATATTCTGTCAAAGCTCTCATTTAGGACAAGCTGTAAAAATGAATCTTCATTTCCTGTTCACCAGTTATGTTGCACGCATACAGATTCTACACCATTTCTATTGGGTGTACTCAAGAATTTGCTCTTTTTAGGTGGCATGTGTATCTTATCCTGTTTAAACTAACACACATTTACTCATAATTTGAATTTTGAGGCTTGAATATAGTGCCTGAGATATAATCCCAGATAACTGTATACATTATCATATCTAGTGCTGGCTTTCATAGTCTCTATAAACTCTGATTCCATATTCAGAATATTCTGTATTTTCAGTCTGACAAGTTATATACAGTGCTTAAAAATAGTAAATACTCATATGGTAATGCTAATTATATATAGTATGTGATTGGCTTGATTGTTGGCCAAGGGCAGATAACTGGGCAGACCCAAAGTTCTATACTAAGTTCTGCAGGTCCGTCGGTTTGGCTCAGAGGTTGTCATCTCAAATCCCTGAATGCACGCTCAGCAATACACCCGCAGGTTAAACAAAGTTTTAATAAAAATGCAGCACATGAACCTAAATAGCTCAAGCTTTGCAAATGAACTATGTGTGGGAAAATGTCTGATTCAAGCAAATAGCAATTCCAATTCCAAGGATGCAAAATGTGTTCCAAACTTACAAGACATTGGCTGCCTCTAAAATGGAATTAAACCACAAGCTTAGGGGCGATGGTGATATTTATTTTGCATGTTTCAGTAAGTTCAAAAATAGCTGGTGCTAATTAAATTTAATAACACCCATGTCAGCCAATGAGCTGTGATTTCAGTTGCATCCATAGTAACACTCTGTTTAACAGTACTGCCAAAATTCCAACTATCGGGTCCTGTGAAAAGTTTGCAAGTTGTCCCAGTGTTTCTACCAAATACTCCGGTTTCCTCCCACCATCAGAGACATGCAGGTTAGGCTAATTGGACACTTTAAATTGTCCATAGGTGTGAACGGTCTGTATGTGTCAAGTCAAGTTTATTTATATAACCCTTAATCACATTACAGTCTCAAAGGGCTTCACAAGCCCACAATGTGTGTGTGTGTGTGTGTGTGTGTGTGGGTGGTGGTCCTGTGATGGACTGGCATCCCAGGGTATCCTCCTGCCTCACGCCCAAAGTAAACTGGGATGGGCTCCAGCCCCCTGCTACCCTAAACAGGAATAAATGGGCAAAAATGAATGAATGAATGAATGAATAAAACAGCGGAGGGCTACTTGAGGGTGTATGTGCCTATTAATTGTATGTTGTTAATGTGTATGTTGTGTTTGTTTTAATGTGTATGGTTAGATGTATGAACACTAAGATCATACCATTTATGCTTTGTTGGTCTTTATGTGTATAGAGAGGTGTATGCACACGTACACTACACTTTTTAGAATACATTTTAGACTACA
>OMKK01090889.1:2287-17562 GCA_900302305.1 Polymixia japonica
GGGGGGAGGGGGGAACAACAGTAGTTACCGTAGCGACGGAGTAGGCTGCAGCAGCTAGCAGTATGGCGGAAAGGGGTCGACCAGAAGGGGTCAACAAAAGCATCCGCACTACAGGTTTAAGCTAAGACTTCTGAATGTCCTAAAGGTTTCCCTGCTTCAGAATCTCAGGCTGCTCTCTGCCTCATAATGAGTTAAGCCCTCAACTGATCTGAGTGATCTAACTGATCTGAGATCTGAGATGTAGGTAGGAGGAAAACAGAAGTAAAATGCTGTACTGAATCTGTGTGGAGACACTAAAGTATGGGTGATATAATCCTGTGAGATGCGTTCAATCTATGTAAACAACCTGGCAGAGGAATTCTGCACAATAGCATAAAAGAGCAATTATCTGTAAAATGGAAGCTGTAGAACATTTGGAACAAACTGTACTGGAGGAACATAACAGAACGTTTGGTCAGCAAGCAGGCATTGTAAGCTCAAACTGCAAAACAGATAGGCGACTGAAATGCTACAAATCGTCCTGTTATCTCCTGAATAATAAAAAAGGGAAAAAAAACTAAGCAATTACGGCAATTAATCTTGGACAAGTACAAAAGGTTTCTTCCTATAGTGACGGTGGGACACCGGGATCTTTGAGAGACAACATCATTGCTTTAAGTGCTATTATAATGACATGTCTACGAGCTGGTGTCTCACTTGCCAGACGTAATGACAGAGCCAACAGTGCACAGTCAGAGAGAAATGCCCAGTCTCCTACGTAGCCTCTGTCAGTTGGATTCTTCCCTTTAAGTGCAAGTGAACTCATGTCTTCTTCTCTTGTACATGAGGTCAGCTGCTGAAGAGTTCAGTTCCAAAAGCCTGTATGCATTTTAGTTAAAATAAAAAATAAAAAAAATGGGGGGAAAAAATCAATCAATTAAATTAATTAATTAAACTCAGCGTTTAATTTCACCATTGGCTGACTTTTAGAAATTAGATTTGAAATTAGTCCTGAATGCAAACAAGACAAGAGTTTAAATATCTTGCTATCTGGCTGGATCAAAAAGTTGCTCAGTAGGAAGCGGATAATTGAGGCTGTCTTCTTGTATGTTTTGGATTATGGTGATGTTATCTATAGACACGCCTCTGCCTCCACTCCTAAACCCCTAGATTCAGTTCATCACTTCGCCCTAAGATTTATTACCGGTGACAATAATCACTCTGCTCATCATTGCATCTTCTATGAAAAGGTTGGGTGGGCATCTCTAATAGTAAGACGTGACAGGCATTGGTTTCTATTTATTTATAAAGCTCTTAATGGTAACTTGCCATCATATATCACTTCCTTATTAAATTGCTCCTATAGTCATTATTTGACTTGTTCAAGTGATTGCTATTGCTAATGCTAATGCTAATGCTAATGCTCGAAGTCCTGCATGCAAACACTAAATTTGGGAAAACTGGTTTTAGTTTTAGTGCTGCACACACTTGGAACATTTTACAACACACATTAAAACTTAACACAATTGTACCTATAGGTCAATTTAAAACCATGATTACAAACTACTCCACTCTTGAATGTAACTGTTCTTAACTGTGTTCTGTTGTTTGTTTGTTTGTTTGTTTGTTTTCTCGTTAATTATTTTTTGTGTGTATTCATTCAAGTTTTAATTGTACTCTTGACATTGAAAATGAGGGCATGCCCTCAATGATTCCTCGAGATTTAAATAAAGGTTGAATGAATTAATGAATCAGCAAATTCACCTGTTTTTGAGCAGTGTTTTATCGTATTTATTTATTTATTTTTCATTCAAACTTTGGTGGATTGTTAATACCACACTCAAGTTTAATATCATGTATACATTTTAACAATTTGAGGCTTTGTTTCCAGGGGCTTTTTTTCTAAGGAAAAACATTAGTAGGCAGAGGATAGACACCTCAAGATTTTAGCCTTCTTTTGACAACAGTTTTCGAGTTTTCTATGGAAACTGCTTTTTGTATTCTACGAATTCATTCAGTAGAATTTCCACATTGAAACTTGTTCCTCTATCTAGGTCAGAGACAGGGTGGGCTATTGATTTGATGAGAGATAATATTGCCCTATATTCTTCAGACAGTGCATTGATCTATTCCCTGATGTGGGTCAGAGTGGGATAAAGCCTTAGATAAGACCACAGTTAATTCAGGAGCGTTTCGGCTTCTCCCCTGTGGAAAGACGTGTTTTGTCTACCTGTGTGTCTCCCTGTTATTTGACTCCATCTGAAACACCCGTTTTTAGGTGAAGAACAGACTACATGTACATAAAGTCCTTACAGCAGGTTCGTACACATACGCGTTTGTGTTATTTGTCTGTGCTCAGGAGCACTTCAGAAGAACTGGGCACTGTTGGTACCAGGAATTGAACTAGCAACATTTCAACTACTAGGCAGCCTCCCTAACCAACTGGCTAGTAGCAGGCTAGTACCAATTAAAAAAAAAAAGCTGTCCATAATAATAATAATAATAATAACTTTCTTACAACGTGCTTCACAACAGTAAAAATAAAAATGAGGATAAACGTTAAGACAATAAATAAAAGCATTATAAAAGAACATAAAAGCAGGGGTGGATAAGATAAGTATGAGACACGATATAAGAATAATACACAATAAAAATGAATTATAGACACGCATAGAAAGGAATTAAATTAAGTAAAAGCACATTTAAAAAAGTGTGTTTTTAAAAGAGGACAGAGATGTGGCTTGCCTGATCTCCTCCTGCAGGTCATTCCAGAGCGACGGGGCATGGAAACATGTACATGTGTTCAGGCCTGGACTCTTATCAAGCATGAGATATGTGGGGCAGATTGGACAATGTACATTCAAGTTACAACAATTTCCTGTTTCATGGCGAAACATGCAAATTGACAGGGGCACCACTTCAAAGGCGTTCCATGAAATCTAAAAAGCTTCGCAATTTAGCATCGCAAAGGTCTTTAGATGTCATTGACCAAATTTGAAGTCGCTCTGTTTAATTCTCTAGGACTTCAATGAATGCAATCGTGTCACTTGATCCTCAAATGCAGATTCAACAGTTCAAGCCTATTTCAGTCTTAGTGCAACTATATGGATATAAGAAAAAAAATGTTTTAGGTATGTGTGCAAAATGTAAAACTTGGATTAATAAATATGTATACATTTGTACAAATCATTGCACATTCATTCAAATGTCAATTTATAAGACACAAGTTAACTTTTACAAGACACAAGTTGACTCCTGTTAGTATTAATAATTATGAGATAAATCTCTCTTCATGACTTATAACTGTAATGTAGAAAGGCTGTCTTGATAGATAAAAATTCAAACTCAAAACAACCAAGGGCTCAAATGGAGGCTCAGTAAGAGTGTTCAGAACGATCTGCAAATCCCATGAAGGGATCATGCAAGACCTTGGGTGGTGCAGTTGGGAGTGAACCAACAGTCAGACCATCAACATGCTCGTGGCAGTCAGATATGGCCGCCACATAACCCCTCAATGTCAACTCAGCCAGTCCCTCCTCCATCAGGGAGTGAAGGAATGATAAAATAACAGGGGTGCTGCATGAGACTGGGTCCAACCGCCTGGATTGGCACCAGTGGTGAAACCTCTCTCATCTCCCTGCATAAAGGGCCCTCATCAAGGGGGCCTTGGCAGCTCGCAAGGTACTCAAAACTGCTGGTAAAAGTCTGTGCAGTGGCCATCATCCAGGGGCCAAACATGCAGGTTGTTTATTACTGGGTTCGACTGCCAGAGAAGCCCCTGAGCCTGCGACAGCATGTCTGCCCTGACTGGGAGATGCCACGGGACTCCCACAAGCAAGCTACTCAGATCTTCCATCCACGGCTGGTGGGACCAGTCTGGATCTATAAGTAGGACCATGGCCTCTGACACTCTCACCCTGGCCAGCACTGCTGGCAGAAGAGGAAGTGGAGGAAATGAATACAACAGTGCCTGGGGCCACTGGTTCCCAAAGGCATCCACCCCCAACGTCCCTTTGGGTCCCACCATAGAGTACCACAGAGGGCAATGGGTGGTCTCCTGAGTGGCGAAGAGGTCCACCCGGGCCTACCCGAAGTGAGACCAAATGGCTCACACAATTTGCTGGCAAAGCCGCCATTTCCCTGGTCTGGGGTCTCCCCTGGACAGGAGATCAGCTGCCACATTGGCTATTCCTGGGAGGCGTACATCCCTCAGAGATACACCTTGAGCATGTGCCCAAAGGATGAGCTGACTTGCCCTCGCATGCAGAGATGGAGACCTCACACCGCCTTGGCGGTTGATGTAGGAGACCGCTATAGAGCTGTCTGTTCGAACAATGACATGCCGTTCCCGAATCAATAGAAGAAAATTATTTAAGGCATGGTTCACCGCCTCCATCACGAGAAGGTTTCACATGAAGTCCTTTCCATGAGGGACCCCACAGGCCTTGCAGTCCAGGCGGCAGCCTCTACCACTCTTCACTGTGACATGCTTTTCCTCAACACACGTATCCTCTCCGACATCAGAGAGGCTCTCATTGTAGCTGAATTCCAACCCAAGCCAAGATAACATACTGCTCTTGAGGTGGTAAGACAGCTCTTCTCCTTGTTCAAGGAAAGGCTTCAGCAGGTGGGCTAGCACAACCTCCGTTTGTTTCCTGGCTTGCTGCTCAGTAGGAGCGCATATTCGCTAGTTATCAAGGTAGTTTGCTATGCGAATGCCCTGCCAATTAAGTGGAACGAGTGGCACATCCATACACTGTGTAAACGTGTGAAGGGCTAGAGACAGGGTGAAGGGGAGAACTGCAAATTCCTATGTATTGCTTTAAAAAAAAATGGGGGGCTGTAGCCTCCCTACAATTTACTCCCCAAATATTTTTTTATTCATTAGTTTAATTAGTACCATTACAGTTCGCTGGAAGTGGTTTTTAAAAAAATGATGACGATTGACCATATAAGATAGCAGTGGCATAGACACTAGGAACCTGCAGACACAGCTGCTGCCACTATCTGCTGCAGCAATTGGCTACAGCACAGTGATGTTGTACAGTCTCAATACAGTCACAATGTTATCAGGGAAGTTCTAAACTGTACTGCAGAGAGTGAGAGACTCCATTATAACAGTCAGCGTGCAGGTAGGATGAGGAGAAATGACTGTTGCTGAATGTTGATGAATGTTGCTATTAGTGTTCAGTGATCTTCCAATCTTCCAACAATCAGGGACAGTCAGGTGAGAAACAATGATTTTGCCAGTTCATACGAGCTGTTTAATGGAGGGCTGAGCCATGACAAATAACAGATTTGCCTTCCTCAAAAACAGAAGGTACTCACTGATCTCTAGCTCTTAAACCTACAGATACATTTACAGATGTTTTGGGTTTCAGCTGGTCTCAGCTTGGTTTCATTTTGTTGCACTCATCATTTACTTTAAAATGAGAAATGATTAAATAAAAATGCCAAAATGTTCACTGATCCACCTGTGTTTAGTCACATTTATACAACTCTTTTCCTCAGTGATCAGATGCAGTGTAGTGTGCTGGTTCTGTTGTTCTTGAACTTGCTTTACTGGTCCCTTTGTCTACGAAAACTTTTGAACAACTTAAACTGTGTAACTAAAAAATATAATAAATAAAAGTTGTAGTCTTTTTTCCTTATAAGCTTTCCCATGCAACCATGCCAAACTATAAACTGTCTGTATCCAGCGTGTTTGTACTCCTGGTTGTTTGCTCCAGTGTGCCAGGATGTGGTTGTGTGTCTGTTGTACCCAGGATGCTCTCCTCCAGGCAATATCCATGTCCAGCTTCAGAACTGGAACCCTTTAATCAACACAATAAAACATGTAGTTAGAAAAATCATGCTGCATTATTGTATTGTTGTGACACCTAGTAACACGTAGTGAACACCCTCTGACTGTTTGGAGGAAGGTTAGAAAATCTGTCCTTTTTGAGCTCAATAGTCAGTGATATTGCCATTTACCTTCACTAAAACCAAACTAACATCATTTCATCTATCATCCAACGCCATCCACCTTTACCAATTGCTTACAATTGCTGAGATGCTGGTGCTCTAGTACGACATCTAGTGACTGAATATCGTATCTAGCTCCTTTTATCATTATATGAAAAAATGACATCTGATTTTTGACATTTACAGCCCACTGTGTGTATGTGTTAGTTGCTCTACCTTAAATGAGTTAAAATGACCAGCAATACTGTATTAAAGACAACACTTTCACAATTACTAAAATTACTGCTTTATCAGTGCAGAGTAATGTTATAGATTACGGTTGAATACATGCTTCATGTGTGAATGTGTCTGAGTGAGCAGAGACAGAGCAGAGTATGCTAAAAAAAAGAGGGACAGAAGCAAGCAGCAAAATAAGCTGCCAATCCACATTCCTCTCTCTCTCTCTCTCTCTCTCTCTCTCTCTCTCTCTCTCTGTCTCTCTCTCTCTCTCTCTCTCTCATACACCAGTCTTTCCTTCTCCCCCTGGCTGTCCTCTGTCTTTGCAGGTATGGGTGGCTCCTTGGTAATCCCACCCACAGTGTCTGGCATGCAGATGAGTCTCAACAGGTCACAGACTGTCCACATTCCAGCACAGCCACCCAGGAGAGGAGAAGAGAGTAGTTAACCAACAAAGAGCAGCACCGTCAAACATATACAGTAAACTCAGATGCAAACCTGCTCAAACTCACATTGTGTTACACACAAACATATGTTCAGAGAAAAGCATTATGTCTAGAACTCAACATTACAAACCGGAAACCGGGATTCCAGGATTTCACTGTGTCAATTATTTTTTTCTAAGGGTGAGGTTAGGTATCTGGGAACGCAAATAGGCCTATCGCATAAATCTACAGTATGTAGTGTAATGCTAAATCATCAGGACAGTTCAAACCTTGTCACTATTAGCTATTTCTTAAATCTTGTGGCGCTTAAAGGTACAAAAATGGTTTGAAATGTTACATCGCCCCACTTCTATTTGTTTACTCCTCTGTATTTACTGACAAAATTCAATAAGTTAAAGATGGCTGACACTGACTGCAACAGCATGCAAACCAAAACAACAATGTTGTTGTAATTTCTTGCTTAAAAACAATTGCATTTCTGTTTTGCCATTCAATTAAAGGAAAAATGGGCTATGCAAAACAATCAACTAATGTAATTGTAATAGCAATACTGTCACAACTTCAGTCAGCCCTTAGTATTTTAAGTTTTGCTTATCCTGTTTTCTGCTTTCACTAATTTCAGACCCAGCCACTCCCTCCTGCTCTGCTTTACCTTTTTCCCGCCGATTCCACTAACCTGCCCCGCCCCCATACTCACCTGCTTCCCATCAACTAATCAGTCAAAGCTGTTCCCATCCCGCCGCCCATCCGGGAACAGCTCCGGGGATGGACCATCTCACCCAGCTCCGGTGGTCACGCTGCCACTCGGCTCTCCAGCCCAGCCACCAGTGTAGCAATATGAGGTGATTACACTCTCATAAAATGTAAGGTTAATAGAGTTTCTAAACTCTTAAGGTAGGCTATCTCAAATTATCAGTATATTTACTCTGTTCATAATTCTAACATTATATTAGATTATCTTGGGGGCACCACCCTTGAAACAAGGGAATGATAGCGATTAGATAGCGAATAGATTAATTATTAATCTTAATCTGAAGTTGTGTGAATTCTTGACAGTAGGGACTATATATTTCATCATACACAAACCGCAAGGAGACAAATTCTTTATCAAAATGTTTATTGAACTACTACAGTGAGTACAATAATGGCTATTCTAACAACAAATGATATAAATGGAAAAAAACACATGAATAGTAACAACAAATAATAACATATGCATAACAGATGACCATGGTGTCACAAGTACATGGAAATAATAGTGATTTTGGCAGGATTAATATCTTATATCTTATCTTATCGGCAGAAGCCCCGCAGGCAGCTGGACCGGATGCTGTCTCCCCCTCCACACTGAAGCACTGTGCAGACCAGCTTTCTCCAGTGTTCACAGGCATCTTTAACACTTCACTGGTTGAATACATGGTACCGGCCTGCTTCAAAACATCTACCATCATCCCCGTTCCCAAAAAGCAGATGATCACAGGCCTTAACGACTACAGACCAGTCGCCCTGACCTCTGACCTCTGTGGTAATGAAGACCTTTGAGCGCCTCGTGCTGACCCACCTCAAGGCCATCACCAACCCCCTCCTCAACCCACTGCAGTTCGCCTACAGAGCCAACAGGTCTGTAGACGACGCAGTCAACATGGGACTCCACCTCATCCTCCAGCACCTAGACTCCCCCGGCACCTATGCCAGGATCCTGTTTGTGGACTTCAGCTCCGCATTCAACACCATCGCCCCACCTCTTCTCCAAGACAAGCTATCCCAGCTGTGCGTGCCTGAGCCCACCTGAGTGGAGGGAGAACATCACCTCCACCATCAAGAAGGCCCAGCAGAGGATGTTCTTCCTGCGGCAGCTAAAGAAATTCAACCTGCCACAGAAAATGATGGTCCAGTTCTACACGGCCATCATTGAGTCCATCCTCACCTCATCCATCACCGTCTGTTTCACTGCCTCCACTGCCAAGGACAAAGGCAGACTGCAACGGATCATTCCATCTCTCCTGTACCTGTACCATTCCAGGATGAGGAAGAGAGCTGGAAAGATCATCGCTGATCCTTCCCATCCTGGGCACCACCTCTTTCAGAGACTTCCGTCAGGCAAAAGGCTCCGGTCTATCAAGACCAAAAGCTCACGCCACCTAAACAGTTTTTTCCCCATAGCAGTGGGGCTTACCAACAAGCCTCCTGCCCCTCACTGACTCTGGGACTCCCCCCACCTCACTGACACCTCACCAAGTCACTTTCCCTGTATGGTGTTGCATCGGGATGATGTTTTGCCCATTGTCTATATTAGCATGCATATTAATCTATTAATCATTACTTTGCTGATGCAATCAAAACAAAGTTTACTGAAACTTGAGCACTTTTCTCTAGGATCTATGTAACAGTCTATGAACTTACTAGTGGATTTCGCTAATATAGAATCTTTATATAAATTTATATAAATAATCTTTGCACGTAGTTGTAAGACAACAACAAGCTACAAGGCTATACATGGCAAAAGAAGGGTGATACTCAGGCATTGAGATACTTAGAGGGGAAATCTTAACTCAAGTGGATCACAGACGTAATCTCTATTCACAACCCAAAGATACAATATGTCTACTGCACTGTATTTCCTAACAATTCCCTACTGGTAGCAACACACGATTGGATGGAAGCGTAAGTTGTCACCTGATGGGTTACAAGGTGGGTTGTTGAGAAGTCGTCTGGCAGAAACACAAATGGCTGGCACTCGATGTTGTTCAGCAGAGTCCCGAAGGCCCTCAATTCTCTCGCTCTCTCTCTCTCCAGTGTCCCTTACATTAACATTGTCTCAAACACACATTTGTAATTCTAGGTAGGCTTTCACATTTCCAAATACATTCTTCAATTTTATCCAATAATTCACTGCGTCTTCCCAGTATCTTCACAATTAAATATGATTATCTTAATCTTGATTAACATGACTGAACAAAGTAACCTAAAAATGAAATAACCTGGTTAACAAAACTAAGTGTTCTTACATGATAACAGACCTCTCCCCACCAGTACTTACACACAGGCGACATTCTTCTGTCTCCTCAGTTCATTTATGGTAATGTTAAAGGAGATTTTACTGCTTTGGGTTTCAGTCACACTATATCAGTCCTATTGCTTTTCTCCTCATTACCTGTTGTGTTTACATCATTGGCTATGTTCAACCACATAGATTTATACTTGACATGTTTGAATAGGAAATATTGTGAGCTATCCAAGGAGTATAAACAAGGCTATCTGGAACATTATGTTCTGAAGAAAATTAAAAAGCTGAATACAGAATTTATCTTGTTACCCATTATATAGATATTATATAGATACTTAGATGTTTTGTCCATACATAGTATGGTCTCCAACACATGTTCATTATCTTAACTAAGGATTGGCTCCAGTATATTGCATAGATTTAGCAAACATATTTCTATTTGTATATTTGTGACACACATATGCGTGTGTTTCTAGTGGCATCACACTAGTTTATTAACTAGTCTGATCTCTCCTGAGCACCCAGGTTTTATGACATGCGTGTGGTACTGACTTCCTGAACACATTCCATTCTTTCTGGTTGTCTCTTCTTAATTCCACCTAAACACAACTAATATGGGTTCTGATGGTTCCACATATTAGTTTTGACTTTGGTCTTTTAATTATTTTAGCTGTCAAACAAGTCCAAACACTTCTATTGAAAGATTTTCAGATCAATTTCCTAAGTGGACTTATGTTATGTCAGAATGGATCTAATGATTAGGGACCATCTATCCCTTCTGGAAATATATTTAGATTCTTCCAAATTATTAATAATAATTTAAGTAAGTATTAAGTATAATTCAAGTATTTTATGGAAAAAAGTGTCTGTGCCTCCCCCTGTTCTCTAGTCCCTAGTCAGGGGTGAAAAGCAGTGGCCAGAGGTCCTTTGCTGGTCAACACGCTACAACACATTCATGAACTCAGAAATGCCCTCTCTGCCTCTTCTCCACACCCAGCTCTTTTGCCAGGGACAGTCTCACACAGTTGTGATCCTCATTGACTCCGGGGCCGATGCCAACCTCCTGGACTGAACTCTTGCCACGCAGCTGGGTATCAACCAGGAGCCCTTGGTCCAGCCCATCAAGGCCACTGCTCTGAATGGTCGCCTCCTCTGCACCGAATTTGTGCCTCCAGCACTCCCTCTCCTAACGAGTTTCCAGATCTCTCAGGAGTTCCACCCAAGTACCAGGACTTAAAGGAGGTGTTTAACAAGGCTTGGGCCACCTTACTTCCCCCACACGCCTATATGACAGCACAATCGACCTCCTCCCTGGCTCCTCACCTCCCAAGAGGTGACTCTTCTTCCTGTCTGCTCCTGAAACCAAGGCCATGGAGAAATACATAACTGACTCACTGGAGCTGGTTTCTTCTTTGTGGAGAAGTCCAAACAGGAGCAGTTTTGCAGCCTGTCGGGAGCCACGGCCAGCCTATCCTCTGGTTTCCATCCACAATCCAATGGTCAGACCAAGTGGAAGAACCAGGAGATGAAGACAGCATTGCACCAAGCAGCTGCTCTGGGTGGAGTACGCCCACAACATGCTACTCAGTTTGGCCACCGGTTTCTCATCCTTTCAGTGCTCTTGAGGTTACCACCCCCGCTGTTCCACGAGCAGGAGCGAGAAGCCAGCATCCCATCAGTTCAGGTGTTCATCCGGTGCTGTCGTCACACCTGGCTGTGGGCCCATTCTGCTCTCCTGCGCTGATCAGACCAGTACCAGAGGGGTGCCAACCCAATTTGTTTTCCGCCACTGACTGACTACCTGGTTTGATCCTTGCTTGCTTGTTCATTAAACTGAAACTTTTACCATACCTAAACTGCTCTCTGTGTCTTGCTCTTAGGTTCTTGTCTGCCACTTTGTGAATTGATTTTAGTTCTCTTTTAAGGTCGTTCTCTCATCGCGTCATTCTCTCATTGCAATTGTCAAGCTGTTAAACAAAGCCGTTGTAGTGGTTTTAAAGTGTTAACTGAGCGTAAACTGGCTACTTGTGAAACAATCCGGCCGTAAGCGTTGTCTCTCAACTCCAACTCCATTCTGGCTACATCAGATATACCTGAAATATTGGCCACTGCCCACAGAGGCAAATCGTCATCAGACCGATTAGCCGATGGGTTCTGAGATTGCATCTTATGTTAACTTGGTAACTTTAAAGTGTTGTTGCGTCAACAATCAATGACTGCAATTTTACAGCACGACTACTAATCTTATTTGGTTATCAAATGCAATATGATGATGAATAATGATTATTTCTGAATCATCTATGAACCAACTAGATGAAGTAAATTACTTGCGATAATACAGGAACAGCACAAAGTTGGAATAAAGAGAATTAATTAGGAAGACTGCCAACACTTTTCCATCAATCCCTGTTTCTCTTAAACTCTCATGATGAGAAAACCCAAAAAGCCTTGTTACCTAAATTATTTATATCAGACACTGAATCAAAGCCGACATTAACTTCTTTAGCAAAAATCCCTCATTCAATCCCACAACATAGCAATCAACATCAGGCATCTACTGATGATGTTTCTCAATGTGAAGATCCCAGTCTGACAAATTAATGAACTCACATTAATTAAAAGTGTGTGTAAAAATAATGAGATAATCTGTACAGCATATTTCTAAAACAAATGTTTTTAAAGTGCTTAACAACTAAGAGAAACAAAAGTCACAGAAGCAAGGTTATACAAGAACACAGCTATAAGGCTGTGGGTGGGATACCCTGCAAGTCGCAGGGTTGTGGTCCTGATGTCACTGAACTAGTGAAAGCAGTCACTCTCACATTCAACCATTACTACGATCTACTATTATCCAAAATGCACATTAAAGGTGATATCTGTAAGATTGGCACTCTAGCATTGGTGAGGTGAACTACACTAACAAACCAAAACAAGAAGCACAATGTAGGTTTGTGCAGGTTGAAGGGAGGAGCTATTTGACGGGCCGCCAAAGCAAAACAAAGTCCAGGAAATATTGGGAAACAACGCTACTGAGGCAGAATCAAAACAGAGAGGGGAAGCTTTCAGACAACTATATCTTGGTAATTTTACTTTATTTGATTGTTATTACGGATAGCACCTTTAAAAATAGCAATGGCCTTTTGAGATTTTATGAATCGCCTTTTATGTAAGCACATACACAAGCACAAGCACAAAAAGGCACAAACACATTCATGTGCACTACACACACACATATGCACAAACATACACTGAGTACTATATATAGCATCCGTCTTGAGCAGACTTTTAGAAGTGTGGCCTCTTATTCAATTAGCAAAGATTAGGAAACATAGGATTGTGAGTAAAATTTATTTACAGTATAGCCGAGCCATCCCTACCCTATTTAATCTGTGCAATGCAGTAATAATACTTAAGACTTGCATCACCTCACATGCAGACATTCTGTTGTGTACATAGGTATGTGTCTAACACCGATATTGTGATATGATTTGTTAGGACAACAGCATGCATTACTCCTCTCTCACATCCCTTAAGAAACACTAATGAAAATGGGAGGAAGATGCCTCTTACAACCTACTCTACCCTGCTCATTTTTCTTTTCATCTCAACCATTTCTACACAGAGCTCACTCTCCACAGAGCTTCAAAAGGAAGACCACGTTTTCGACCATTTCATCGGCACACTTTACGGGAGAGGCGAACATGTATGCAACCGCTGGCTTCTCCATGGAAACCAATCACTTTTTGCCTGAGGAGGGTGCAGGGATGTGGAGTAGGTCAAGACATTCGGTTTCCTTGGAAACGGCACACATCACACATCGCACATCACACACCAGCCTTGAGCCCGCCCTTTCTCAGACAGGCACTCCACGTGGGGGTCGGGGTTTTCTACAATTGGCTGAAAACACTGCCTCAAGGCTTAACACTTCCTCCAAGACACAGCACCACACTCTTTAAGGGGAGACGACACACATGCCCATTCATTAAAATCCAAGCTGTGGCACTGCACTGTGGTGAAAGATAAAACTTGGTGTAAATTTAGATTTTGAGGCACAGCATTTATATATCATAACTCTATAGTTATGATTCTAGTTAAAATTATATGGAGAACATTATATGGAAAACATTATTTCTATTAAAATAGAGAAGCTTTTTAACTCTGTAATCCTAAAAAAAACATTTTTATTACTAAATCCAATTTCAAGTAAAAGTCTCCAGGACGTCAGCGCAGCCAAGCCAGTACAGTCCCACTCATCACCCCAACAATCATCTTAACGTCACAACACACAGGCACACCTCCCTAGGGAGGAAGAAAGGGAACCCTCTCATAGCGACAGTATACGGCACATAGCATTAGACATTAAAAAAAACAAAAAAAACTAGCAAATATACTGGCAGTGGAGGACAGTAGATAGTGACATGAGAGCTAATACTGTACGATTTCTTGGTAGAGATGACACATAATACTGACATAGTCAGTAACTGTAAGGGTATATATACTATATCTTTCCTTTGGCCTTCGATACAGTTGACCATCTTATCCTGAAGAAACGGCTGCTCAATATTCTGAGCAGGCTGTTGGCTGGTTTAAAAATGACCTGACAGAACACAATGTGTTAAATTTGATGGCACTTTCTGCAGTGTACTACATGTTGCGTCAGGGGTCCCGCGAGGTTCTGGTTTGGGTCCACTTTTGTTTACTATCTATGTTAACAGCTTGGGTCAAAATTTTCCTAATGCACATTTTCATTTATATTACATAATACTGTCATTTACTGCTGTAGTGCAACTCTTGCTCAGTCTCTTGAGTATTTGCAGTCTGCCTTTCATATTGTTGAGTCACCATTGTTTGATCTGGAACTTGTGCCAAATGCTATAAAAACTAAGTTGATGTTGTTTTCTAATTCCAGGAAGACATTAGCCCCTTTTCCTAACATCGTAATCTTGCAGGGCAGTCAGATTGAATTAGTGTCACAGTACAAATATCTAGATATTTTAATTGATGATTGTTTAACTTTTAAACCTCACATTGAAAATTTAGTAATGAAACTGAAGCTCAAGCTCTGTTCTTTCTGTGCTTGACTATGGTGATCTGTTGTACTGTACATGCTTGTGTTGGCTGGATACTGTGTACCACAGCACTGAGGTTTGTCACAGGCTGCAAAGTTCTCACTCACCATTGCCCCCTATATGCCAGAGTTCAGTGGCTTTCATTGGCCTTGCACAGACTCACTCACTGCTACATATTTATATGCAAGTCCACCCTTGGTCTGCTCCCCTCTTACCTTTGCGGCTATATCTCATGTAAAACTAGTAACAATTGTTTGCGCTCAAATGACACCCTTTTACTGTCCGTCCCTAAGGTTTGCACTGAACTTGGCCAACGGGCCTTTGTTCTCTGCTCCTGCAGCCTGGAACTGCCTGTAGACAGTTTTGCAGCTCAATGAGCTGAGGGCATTTAAAGATGTAGTGAAGGGTTTGGAAGCAAATTCAACTGGAATTTGTAACTTCTTCCCAAGTGTGACCAACCCCAGTATGAGGGCCTCTGTAGGGACCCACAAACAAAATATTTTACAGGTACAAGGAGAGCCGGAGACGTGCATTCAAGTCAACAAAACTCAGTTTATTAATACAATGCAAGAGGGAGTAATGGACCTGCTGAAA
>OMKK01090890.1:0-17128 GCA_900302305.1 Polymixia japonica
ATCTTCCAATGGATATTCAGTGCAGTTGTCTAGAATTCAAATTGCATGTTTCTTCTTCTTTGATGCACTTCTCTTTCTTTAAAACTGTAAAACACACACACACACACACACACACACACACACACACACACACACACACACACACACACACACACACAAATAAGCGACATTGTAATTTGCTCTTTCAATTGAGTGAACGGAGAACTGCAGTTATTCTCCCCAGTCAAACTACATGAAAACTCAATGGTATCACGGTGGTGGAAAATACTTGCACTAAGTGCTCCACAGGCCCGTGGTAAAGGTGAACCTTGTGAACCAGGCGGGGTTGTTGCTTCCCGATCAGCTCAATAAACAAGACATGCCCTGAGACGGTTCCAACAGCTGCATACTCTGCAATAGGACAGCAGGCTAGACTGGTGACCTAAGCAAATTAGAAGTTTGAAATTTTCATAAATTACAAAATTAATACATTTGTTTTATTCATTCATGTTTCTGTCATTTAAACCTTTTCATTACGAATGTCATGCGCAAGTGTATGAATGCTGATATGTTAGGGGTTTTGGCATTTTGTGAATCTCACCTCAGCTTTAAGAGATAGGGACCCAATGCAAAAGCCATCTGTGGACCACAGCTGCAATTCTCCAGAATCCCTCACTGACTGCAACCAGCAGTAAAATCACAAACACCGTCACTCAATATAGAAAAGGTAAAATAAATCACATAATCACATCATCATGAGATACCGGTACTTTGATTCTTTTGACAACAATAATATTTTACCACACAAATGTTATCGTCAGTGTGCAGTGAAGCTCCTGTCACGAAGTTGCCACTTAGAGTGTCCAGGACCTTGACTATGTTCTCTGCCTCGGATGGTTTGTACCTGTACATCTGCCCCTGAAGAAAGAGAGTTCAGAAATGTCACAGTGACCTGAGCACACTGCAAGGTTCACTAGCTGTTGTTATTTGCAAGTAAACAACATCCTCATAAAGCTACTATAGACTACATAATTCAAGTACTCACCGTATCAGAAGCTAAAAGTAATATTTCATAGTCAGGCGAGAACGTGACAGTTTTGACAGGCTCCTCTAATTCCCATGTTTGTGTGACCTCAATTTGAGTTCCTTTGATTTGCAGGCGGCGTATCACACTATCCTGTAAAGCATTTTAAATCTTTTTAAATCAGGATATATGGAAATAAGTCAGAAATTCAGACACATCATATTGCCAATAAAACCTTATAGGAGCAGAACTTGGAATGTTTTATTGTGCATTACATTTCTGAGGTGTCATAGTTAATGTATTGAGCCATGTACTGAGCAGAACTGAACGGGAACTGAGGTTCATACCTCTCCTGCAGCTATCAACCCATCCCTATGAAGGGCTAAACTTTGAAAACTGTTCTTCTTGACTTCCGGAATTGCACCGGCAGCTGAAAAAAGAAGACAATGAAGTTTTTTACTTTTGCTTTTCCCAAATAAAATGTCATGCAACGCTTTAAGGAATAGTGCAAACTTGCTGCTAGTGGCTTTAGAAACATTTACTACATTGTATTGGACTTCGCTTCCAACTTCACAGGTGGATATACATTTAGAAAGCACTGGTCTAGTGGTTGGCGTGTGTGTACCTGTGGGACTGAACAGAACTGAGACAGAGGAGGTCTCTGGATCAACAAGCAACAGAAAGCCTTCCTTACAGCCCACATACAGCTCTGATGTGGCTGTCCAGCAGATGGCCATGGGAGTCAATCTGGCCCTAATACAATGCTGAGGCTGTATAAACAAATGTGGAACAGTTTACAGTTGTATTTTAAGCATTGGCAAAAATATTTAGGATATTTTGTGATTTTCAAGGCAGTTGATTGTTGTAATGGGGTTTCAACAAATAGATTCAGAAAAAAATACTATTGTGGTATTTCCAAAACAAACATGTATTCTAATAGTTAAAGTAGTAAAAGTTTATTTTGTTACTACTGCTGTGTCAACAAGAGAAAGACAGTACCACAAAGCTGTCAGCCTCGTCTCCTGTCAGCCCCGAGATGGCTGATGTGGGCATCTGAGGACCAAAATAGGTGAGTCTGCCATTGACAATGTGAGAGGAGGGGACTTCTTTCTCAACATAGGAGCCATCAGCTGCTGGGAGATCTATCACACTGTAAAATCAGAAATTCATACTCATACAGTGAATCCTTTACAGCAATGTACCTAAATACCATAGAAAATATCATAGTATCAATTGAGACATTACCTCTTTTTAATGATATGAAAGCTGTCACTCTTCTCAATATTCCAAACAGTGAGAGATGTAGAGCCCAGAGCACAAATCTGGAGCCAATTCATCGGGTTGAACACCAAGGAAACGACATCCTTTCCAGCTTGTGGTTGTGTACAAAGTGGCTCAGCATTTTCCCAGTTCCTGCATCACACAGTCACAGTTACAGTAATACAGCTACTAGGCAAATATAGAGACTATATAAAATGCAGGGTATTACTTTCCATGGCTTACCACACTGTTATTGTATGGTCTGGAACAGAGGAGCAACAACCCAAATAAGGACCACCATCACTTAATGCCAGACATGAGTAGTCCAGTTGTGCTGATCCTAGAAACAGAATCACAACAGTGACAGATTCACCATTCAAGTCTGCAGACGTATGGACAAAAAAGATGACCTGTTGAAGTGGGGGAAAGTATTGCCTCACCTCTTAGTTCATTCTTCAACCCAAGTTCAGGGTAGTTGAACACAAATATTGACGGATTTAGTTTATGCTCAGAGAATGCAAGAATCTTACAATTGGCATTTGCTGCGAAGGCACCAATGCCTCTGCCTGGACACTGGAGCATATTTCTCGTTTTTGTCTCCGTGTTTAGGAAAACTATATAGTTTCCACACGTGTAACATGCTGTTTTCTTGTCAATAAACTCAACATTGTGGTTTGTTAAACCCTGTCCCCACCTGGAAAGAAAAACAGACAGAATATGATAACCACCACATACTTTTACTAGTAATAAGACAGTATACGCATTCGTAAGTCATCAATTTTCAGTCTAGTTACGACATACCTGACTTCTAAATTTCCAACGTCATCCATATTAATATAACAATAAATAAAAACAAAATAAAATGTAATATTTTCACAACCACTACATGCAAACGAACAGGGGTTTGCTTGGGTATCCTTGACAACCAGCAAGTCCTAAACGGAACGCCCCCTAATGCCATTGGGTGGCACTATATCTGACACGCCCACTAAGGAAGTTGAGTGCCAAAGCGAATCAGCCATATTTTTGTCGTGATCATTCTGTGGTCGTATTCATAACCTTTCTGACTTGTTAAATTTACCTTCGACTCACCACCTTGGACATAAACATGACTACTGAGAAGAGTTTTGCCAAAGGTAAGTCATACAAAGAAAGGCCTTCTAACTGAATTGCAGGATGCAGTAATTTCTTTTAACCTAATTTACTATAAAAGATGCAGGTGAGTTATCGTAACTTTTTACTGGATTCCAATTCTCTGCAATGCTTTATTAAGATTAATATTCTGTCACTTTTCCGCAGAAAGCATTCAATTCAGGTTCATCTTTCCGCAGAAAGCATAACCTAATCCTCGTAAATATTAACCTGAATGGAAAAATACTCATTGATTCAAACTCTCATCTCATTGTGTCTCTTGCAATCTCATCAGAAATTATAGAATAGTGTCTGTGTGATTACACCGCAGTTTTTGGAAACATAATCACTAAAAAATATAATCTGGAGTAGTTAACGTTAGTTGTTTGATTGTGACATTTTGTTATGTCATCATGACTATGCAATCTGTGAGTGCCACCAAGATCGAAAAGTGGATAATGGTGTCACACTAGTGATTCTGTGGCATATGCCCATCCCTAGAGAGGCATGCCACTCCTGTCCCCCTACCGATAGATCATAGGTCATAGTGAGACAAAAAAAATGGCCCTTGTTGAGAAACACTGCTTTAGACAGACACTACCTTGGCAAACATGTAGTCTGATGCTCTCATAGCTGCAGGATCTTATTAATATGTGGACATATTTTCTTTCAGGTAGTGCTGCCCCTGGTCCAGTGCCTAAAGACCATATTCGACTCTACAGCATGAGATTCTGTCCCTTTGCCCAAAGGGCCAGACTAGTGCTTCACGCCAAAGGGATCAAGTAAAGTTACCTCATTCACCAGTATAACCTTTTGTCTTGCCAGTCCCTATAATGCTGAGTAAATGATGTCTAGATTTTATTTGACACTTGAGACTATGTTTGGCTCAACAGTCTTACAGTATCTTTAAGCTTTGTGATAATCTGTGTTCTCAGGCATGACACCGTTAACATTAACCTGAAAGACAAGCCTGATTGGTTCCTAGAGAAAAATCCTCTTGGCCTTGTTCCAACGTTGGAGACACCTAGCGGTCAGGTGATTTATGAGTCTCCAATCACCTGTGAATACCTGGACGAAGTTTACCCAGAGAAGAAGCTTCTGCCTTCAAACCCTTTTGAGAAGGCTCAGCAGAAGATGATGTTGGAACATT
The DNA here is from genome assembly GCA_900302305.1 of Polymixia japonica. Lineage (NCBI taxonomy): Eukaryota > Metazoa > Chordata > Actinopteri > Polymixiiformes > Polymixiidae > Polymixia > Polymixia japonica. The sequence continues at coordinate 4,545 of OMKK01090890.1, forward strand.
TTTCCAAGGTATTTTATTTTTTTAAAAGGCATTAAAAGATCAGATTATATGATTGTATCGCTCATCTGTGATTTATTTTTTTCCCCCTACAGATAACGCCCTACTTTTACAAGATCCCAATGGGGAGAAGGAATGGTGAGGATGTGTCAACACTGGAAGGGGAACTGAAAGAGAAGCTTGCCAAATTAAATGAGGCAAGTTGCTATCTTTGTTACAGAATCATATGTGTAACCGTATAATATTGACTCTGTAGGACCGTCATATTTCCTGGTTGCTTTACAATGTTCTAGAATGTTTTATACAGTTTTGGTAAATACCATTATTTTTTCAGGACCTAGTCAATAAGAAAACAAAGTTCTTTGCTGGTGATTCCATCACAATGATTGATTACATGATGTGGCCATGGTTTGAGAGGCTGGAGATGTTTGAACTGAAGAAGTAAGTATTCATTAGTGACTTTCTGAACTATCATTGTCCATTGGTGACACTTGAAATGCAACTGCAGGTGACAAATATTCTGCTGTCCTGAGTGAATGATTCCCAAAAGCCTTAGTCATATTCCTTGTCTCTTTTAGCTGCCTTGATGAAACACCAGCGCTTAAGAAGTGGACAGGACACATGTTGGAGGACCCTACTGTCAAAGCCACTATGCACAGTGTGGACACCTACAAGGCCTTCTACAAGACTTACATTGAAGGGAAACCCAATTATGACTATGGCCTGTAGATGAAAGCCACTGAACCCCTTTAACCATCCAATTTTTTTTATATTTTTTCTATTAACATTCTCTGTCGTGATAATTCTAGAATCACATGTCCAGCTGTCAGATTTGTGTCTCAAAGAAAGCATTGTGTATCTATTAAAATGATTTCATTTTTTACATTTTAGAGTTGCCCTGACAAGGGTATACTTAAAGAGACAATGGAGAATCTGACAATTCTGTAATGGTGGTGGATCATTAAAAGTGTGGTAATCATTTCGTTTGAGGTTTTTAAGTACCATTATTCCAATAAAAGTACCCTTGTATTCATTTCAGTTGAATTTAAAAGTGTAGTACCTTTATTCAATAAAAATTGTATGAATCTGTATTACCAGACACAAACCATTAGATTATCCTTTCTCCTGGGCTACACAGTGTTCCCATAGTGTCAGGTGGAGCACTTCCAAAGAGTGACAACAGACATTGTGGAAGTGTTGGTGTGTCACACTGTAATAGTTTTGCTTGTAGACAATATAAAACATCACATGAGCAACAGCAAAAAAGAAACATTAAACATAGTTGTATTATATGTTAACTTTTTGCTATTAAGATAAGCACAGTATGAGAGGTATGTTTGTTGATCTGTAACATTTCTCCAACAATGTTTCATAACAAATGTTCGCTGGTAATGTGCTTCTGTGTTGTGTCATTTCTCAGGGGGTCATGTTGACAAGAATTTCTAAAATTATCATCCTTCAAGTAGCTCTCCACTGGCAGGAATCTTTACTGAATGCCTTCCCCTCCAAGTTATACTTTATAAAAGAGTTGTATTACTGACAAATATTTTTCTTATTAAATAAATTAAGCAATGGTAAGTTTGAACATGACACACTTCTAAAATGTTGTAGAATATATACTTCATATGTTGCCACTAAGCTTTACAGTTTTGAAAATACAGTGGTGCTGTAATTCTGTCAAACAAGCTTTAATGAAGCTAAAAACAATTGCTTGGAAAGCTCTAAGTCAACGTGAGGTTTATCAGAACACTTGTTTAAAGTTTATGAAGCCCCTGCAGCAAATGTATAAAAAATAAAAATTTCTAGTTAAATGCCTTGTACAAATATATCTAACATAGTAATAATAATAATGTTTTATTAGGTACTGAGTTGAATAACATGGTATTTAATTTATGTGGTTGAATATGCTTTAAGATAAAAAAAATATAAAATTTTAGATACACCAATAATTTTACATACTTTCATCTAGCCTTTGGTGGGCAACTCCATTTGGTAAGAGAGGTGTGTACTCCTTTATCAACACAGGTGCATTCCTCAGCATTTCCTGGAAATGTCTGACTGTGTTTGCATAAAGCTCCCTCTGCAACACCAGAGGCCGAAACAGATTGATGGGCTCCGACGTGCGAAATATCTTGGGAACCTGGATCTCTACTGGCACTTGACTGTTCCCAACCAGGACGTGATGAAGTCTCTTCTCCTGTAGGCTTCTCTGCAGGAAGCCAAGCACATCCCGAAGCCTGTGCTCTGTACTCTCAATCCCCCAGGCGGAGGGGTTTTTGCTTATCAGCAGGTGCAACAGAGCAGTCTTTAAGTGGTAATTAGTCAGAGCGCTCTTTCCAGTGAGCCCTGTCTGCTTTCTGTGTAGGAAAGTAACAATCTGAAGGCAGTGTAAATGACAGGAATGTTTTGGTAGACTTTTAGCCACATGTTTGAGCAAGATCCTTTCATAGACAGCAAATGACAGGGGCCAGTAGGTGTCTGGAGAGCTGTTGCTGTCTGATGGGAAGTGTGAGACAAAGTATGCATCTGTATCCTTCAGCTGGACAACAGGAATGATGTTCATCACAATGACTTTCCCAGAGCGGAATCTCACCTTTAGGGCGCCGGCAGCGTCCAGGTTGCGAAAAGTGAGCTCAAACTCGTACTTGTGAGATATACGCCCCCATGCTTTGGTCACAGAGATCTGGAACCACTTCATGACTTGATCTTTGGCTAAAAAGGATGTGTCCTTGGAGCACAACAGTTCGTCGGGGCTGCGGTCTGCTCTTAGCTTGTCATTCTTACTATGTAGGAGACAGAGCATGTCATCTCCGAAGTTAGCAGAGCCACAGAGACAGCCCTCTTCCTTCTCCCCAGATCGGGTGACCTTGATCCTGCCAAAGCCCTGCATGTCTGGGGGAATGTCACTGGAGGGACTGCACCACAGCTGGATCTGGAAGGAGTACGGCGCCGGGGGAGAGAAAGGCACGATCAGGTCACACATCAGAGGCTTGCTTACCTTCCAGGACTCAAACATGCTTCCAACCCCAACAAAGTCTCCCACCTCCATGTCTGCCACCCTGTCACATACACTTCTCAGTGATTCCAGCAGGTCATCGGCAAACCCTTCCACAAACTCCCTCACTCTCCAGTTCTCATGCGCTGAAGTGTAGTTGCATCTGTCACAGAAGTTGCTCAGGACACTCTTATCTAGTACCAATGTCCTTGGACTAATGGATCCACTCTCTGCAAATACGTCTTCGTCCTCAATTGGCCGTCCCTCTGTGTCCGCACGCTCAACCCTGCACACTTCAATGGTCAAGAAAATGACCAAGGAGAGGGTGGTCCAGAAGTACCAGCCATAACCGTCCTCCGAGGTCTCTTCTTGTTGCTTGAAGTCCAGCTGGGAGAGCTCCTTGTCCAGCCTGGCCTGTTCCTTTTCCAGTCTCTCCTCATGCTCCCGCATGCGAGTCATCAGTTCCTCATCGTGCTCTGGGAGGGTGGTGTTCTCCTGAGGAAAGAGCAGTGGATGGTTCAAGATGGCAGCCGCCACTACCATACACACTCGTGCTATGGCCCCCTGCATCTCTGCCGGTGTCCCGTCCTTACACCTCCAGGCACCTCATGTAAACCCAGCTGTTTGCAACTCAAACCCTGAAACATGAATACAAAAGTGCTGTTATTGAATTGAAGTTTAAATCTAGGCCCAAGTGTGTTGACTTTGAAATAATTTCCAAAACAGAATGTGAGACAAAAAGTGCATTAGTGCACTAAAAACATGTATCAAAATCATGGTATGAAAAAAACATTGCTAGTTATTTTTGTAAAGCACTCCGCCCATCACGGGGCAGTATAAAGTGTAACTCTAAATATAGAGGCAGTGGGCTGAATGACGCATTCTTGTCCAGTATCAAACTGCGCACCATAAGAGGAAGGAAGAATAACTGAAAAGCCCTTTAGAAGAACGTCAAGCTTCTTTGACAGTCTAATGTAGCTGCCATTACATTGTGCCTTATCAACATTTACATCCTGTCAACAAAAAGAGACACTTCCCTTATTGGCAAATATCCCATTAAAGTATGTCTCTTATGAGATTATATTATGATCTAGCATGTTTTCTAACATTTACATTGCCATTATTGTTTTACTGGGACATTTTGATAAGAACCAATATGTCATGCAATATACTGTACAGAAAAGGGTAGGAGAAAGGAAATTGCATAATGTTCCTGCTTATATTCCAAGCTTTTGTTAGAAGTTTAAGAGTCAAACAACTTCAAGAACGTATGTGTTTCTTGGTCATAATTTACTCAAACTATTGTCAATTCTGACGTATTTGGAGGGCTACAAATTGACATTGAAAATTAATTTTCTTGGTAAATAACAACCATTAGAAAGAAATAAGAAGTATAGCCTACATTATGAGCTATCTTTAAGATCACTGTTCTTTCATAATTCAAGAGCACTGACAAATGCCAATGCATGTGAGGCCACAGAGCCAAGATAACGTTTCAATCATCTCTCCCATGACTAATTCACTTGGATGATTTCCAGTATTTACATGGTTTAGTCCATCCAAACATAACATAAACCAAGATATGTGGTCAATCTAAAATTCTTTCAACAATAATAAACCTTCAAATAATTGTGCTGGCCAAAGAGTAGAGAGATTTGTTTTGAGAGTGACTGCAAAGGGTTACTGCCTCAGTTGTCTCAGCAACAGAATAGTGAACCGCTATAATCGTGGAAATGTGGTGCAGTCTCCGTATGAGTCACATTTTAGTCTGGGGTAGAATAATAGTGTTCTTAAAATTACGAGGTTTAGGCATTCAGGCATACAAGAACAGCTATTAAAAGTTGATCGTCCTTCAAATTTTTAGAAACTTTTTTTTTAATGTTTCCATGTTTAGAAAGCTGATGCCGCGAAAGAGTCTGGAGAATCGCAGAGGATGAGTTTGGCAGGAAAAAAAAAAGTTTATGAACCTACCTTTGCAGTAATCTCTGAGAAAGCCCATGGTAACAAATTGTATCGCTGTTGTCAAACATCAAACCATCAACCATCCTCTGTAAAGTATAGCTTCTATAACGCTGAGTGGAATAACGCAACGAGGGGGAACACCTTGTTTCTACACATTTCCTGGCCCGGCCGCTCCACCCATGAGGGGGACAGCCTACTTCCTCTTGACAAATACGCAAGTGGCGAAAGGAAAGTTGAGCAAAACGAGCTTAACATAATAGAGACAACTGATTTACAAGTTAAGCATTAAGCAAATCAGAGGTAAAGGTAATATGAGTAAAGCAATAGAAGAGTGACAAGGAAAGTGAAACACTGAAATAAGGGGTTGGTTTCTATAAGTCAATTCAACAGTAAGACATATAGGTAGGTCAAGGAAAGAAGAGGTGATTTGCAACAGAATAAGGCTAGGTCAGTCAAACTTAAACAGCTCACTCAGTATAACTTATACTATGCTATAAAGCATACAACCGGTTTATGTGAGCACTGTCAGGCTGAGGAGGCTATTACGCATGCAATCATAGATTGTACTAAGTATGATCAAGAAAGAAAATATATTCAGTGAAGGAAGAACTTAGGAAGACTGGAGTTCAGGAGCTCAGCATTAAAACTTTAATGAACCTGAGTTGAGCAGTAGAGTTTTCTTTGAGTTTATTAGACAGACAGGATTAATGGCTTGGATTTAATCTCTGGTTCACACTGGTTGCCAACTGCCGTTAAAAACCAAAAAGAAGAAGGAGAAAGGAGAGTTGGGGGCAGTATAGAACCTCCTTAGGGGAGAAGGGTCCAGCTGCGGCCTTGCAGACCCTACAACCACACCTGCTACAAACCACGCCCCCTTCAAACCACACCCGTTGTCATAATTTGTTAGCAGCAAAGGAAGTAAAGCAGCAGACATCTTGGACCTCCACAAGGGAGCTAGTAGACAGCTAGTAGCTCAGTATGTCAGAACACCTGCATAACACCAAGGAAACATCTTTTATATTTTTATATTCTCTTATACAGCTTCTTTTGTCATTCTAATGTACAAAGGGCCCACAAAAAAGAAATAAAAAAGTAGCCCTTGCGTGGTGGATGACAGGCACTTACAATTAAGCAACATTCACACTGAGGCACCTTTCTTGCATGTACCTCATCATTGAATGGAGACAGATTTTTTTGCTGGCTAGAGTCCTGCGCCCATGTATGCTGTGTGTGTGTTTGTGTGTGTGTGTATGTGTGTGTGTGTGTGTCTGTGTGTGTTGGATGGTAGTAAAGTATGCACATAAATAAGCCAAAGGGTGTTGGTTACATGCTTAAGCCTGCCTTAAGTGTACTCCTTTTTGAGGCCATGCCAGTGGCCACCCTACCAAAGGTAAACAATCACTGATGTTTAGTCTCTCTAGGTCTAACATATGACTTAAGTTTGCAACCTCTAACAAGTATACACCATGATAAAACCAAAAAACACCTTTTGATTTTTTACTTTGCGATCTGAAAATCACTTTTTTGCATATAATTCTAAATAGCTTATCCTAGCACATCTTTTTTTATGAGTGTAGTCAGGAAGACAGAGATCATTAACAGAGATTGTACTCTATTAAAAAGGGGCATAAAAGGTTGATTCCTTGTGAAGGCGATGAAAGCAATGGTTCTCTCAGTGTCGCCCCAGGCACCAGACCCACGGGCCCTATGATGGACTTGGGGGTCCTTGCATCAACATTGAGCTCCTGTGTCTTGTCAGAGGAAGGTGTCTTTGTTGAACTACATCCACCTGACAGGCCAATGTGGAACCTAGCGCTAAACGCAAAAATGGTCTTCTCATAGAAATGGCGTGTAATTTTCGATACACATAAAATGGATGCCCTGATAATGCTGTAGTGGAAATAGCATTGTTTAAAGGAGGACAAATGACCGATTGAATGTTTAACACAACTGCAAACAATTTTTATTTTCTGATTCAGAGCAGCGTACTGTGACAGTAGAAGAGGCTTACATTTCTGGAGGCCTGGTGGCCTTACATGTTTTCCATAAAGATTGAATGTTCAAGGAGCAAAGAAGGAATCATTTTAGAGAGTAATGAATCTTGAGTCTCACACCTTGAGGTAGTAGGTCACACGTCCCTTACAAAAAGAAACACGTGAAAATTACACACGCAGTTTTTCAGAGATTTCACATGTGAAATCTGTAGTTTCACATTTGAAAAAAACCCACATGTGAATCTGACACGTGGTTTTCTTTTTGTAAGGGGTGGGATAAAGTTCCTTCATCTGGCCTAACCTACCCTGCTTTAATAATAATGACAGTCCTAAAACAGTAAGCAAGAAGCCAGCATCATCTTTGGGAACTAGGGTACATGTGTCGAATTTGTGTAAACTGCTTAGTTACTCTGTTATAACATGACAATGCCAATTTTAGTGACATCTATGACTAGAAATACTTTCATTTTGCATCCACAAGGTGGCACTTCATGCTTATGTAAAATTGAACCAGGACAAGCGGAGGTATTAACCTTCAATATCAGAGACAGAATAAGTACTGCACCAATACAACACATTATTTAAAAGTCTCTAGTCACAACATGCTTTATCAAACACGCTTCATTAACACTGGAATTCTTAAAAGGGTAAATAATATTTCCTTAGATTAACTCTTGTTTAAATCCATGTTTATATACAGTTAGGTATCAATTTAACTAATTGAGAAAGTGTATGATCATTGATTTCAGAAGAAACTCCTTTCCATCCACTGTAATTATAAACAACATAACCATTGAAAGTGTACAGAACTACAAGTACCTGGGCATTATTATTGATAGCAAACTGATATGGAATGCTGACATCAACACTAGGTTTGCAAAGGCTCAACAATGTCTCTACTTTTTAAGGAAACTTAGAAGTTTTAATGTGGACAGAACTATGCTGACTATGTTTTACAAGACCTTCATTCAGAGTATATTGACCTTTTGTATTCAGTGTTGGAGGGGAGCATTGTCTGTACATACAAGAACAAACTGGACATGGTTGTTAAACTGGGTGGCAAGATAACTGGGGAACCAATGTCTTTTATCGATTTCCCAAAATTATGCTTTTTGTCATGTTTTTAAACAACAATGATGTTTTTACAATGCTTATGTTTTATGTTATATTATGTGCTGTCGTGTATGGTTGTTGATGTTTTTTGATGTTCTTTTGTGCTCTTTGTGCAAAGCAAATTCCCCTATGGGCAATAAAGGTTTAATTCATTCATTCATTCATTCATTCATTCATTCATCACGGACATCACTGCTTCAAAGGGTTTTTAAGGGTTCACAATTGAAGTAAACATTTCTTTGATGTCTCCTGACGTTGAAGCGAGGCTTGCTGCCAGAGTATTTACCATGTGGAATTCCCCAGGATAGTCCTTATAAGGATATTGCACAACGTCACTGCATTTCACCCGCGGCAAGTATATCAGCCAAGTAGATCAACCAAGAGTGAGAGCTCACACTCACTCAACCTGGAAGGATGGAACTTTCATTAGAAGGCACAGACGGACTCTTTCTGCAGATCCTGTGGGATAAGATAAGGGCACAGCAGTACCTCATCAGCTCTCTGTGGTTCCCTGTGTCGTTCTCACTCACCATTTACCTGGGCTGCTGCCTGCCTTACTTATGCCTGGACCTGCTCTCCTCCAGAGTAGCCCTGGTACGCTACTTCAAGATCCAGCCACAGAGCAAGTTGACCTGGACAATGACCCGGAGCTGTTTGCTCAAAATTTTCCACACCCATGCTTTTTTCATCTTCCCCATTTCTGTTCTGCACGGGTACTGGAGACCTGCTGTTTTCCCCACCCAGGCCCCTGAGCTCTGCGCTGTGGTCAGGGATGTACTGGCCTGCCTCCTTCTCTTTGACTCGCAGTACTTTGTATGGCATCTGCTACACCACAAGGTGCCCTGGCTGTACCAGTCCTTCCACAAAGAGCACCACCGCTACACAGCCACCTTCTCCCTGACCACGGAGCACTCGGGTGTCTGGGAGACCCTGAGCCTAAGTTTCTTCGCTACAGTGAGTCCTGCACTGCTGGGCTGCCACCCACTTACTGAGATGCTCTTCTTTACTCTCAACATCTGGCTGTCTGTGGAGGACCACTCAGGGTATGACTTCCCCTGGTCTCCTCACAGACTGGTGCCTTTTGGCCTCTACGGAGGAGCTCCGCATCATGACCTCCACCACCTCAAGTTCAAGGTAAACTATGCGCCATACTTCACTCACTGGGACAGGCTTTTTGGCACATTGCACAAAGAAGAACTAAATGAACAGGAACACAAGATATGCAGAGGATCCAGATAGATAGATGCAGATTGTCAGAATATAATGACATCAACGTGAAAGACGTTTGTGTGCCATAAACATGCATAAAAAGCAACACAAAGATGATGTGTCACAAAAGGACCTTGATATTAAGTTCATTGGGATGTTACATGGACTTGATGCTGACCTGAGAAGGACCTGAGAACTACGTGGATTCTACACTACGTGGAAGCTACACAAGTTCATTGGGATGTTACATGGACTTCATGCTGACCTGAGGAGGACACAATCAAAACTAAACATGTCAATATTGATATGATATTGTTATTAATATGAACTCTCAACGAATAAGCTTTTTATTTATTGAACTAGTATTAGTTTTTAGGACAATATTGAGTAAAATTACATTTCACAAGCTACTGTTTACAGCAAGTTATGGATTGAAAGTGTGTATGATTCATTTGTATATTGTACATATTTGTATATTACAATAAATTATTATTTCTGAAATAGAATGAAAATATGTCTTGTGTATAATTTTAAGGTATTTAAAATACAATAAAGACCAGACTGAGTTATGTTAAGCAAGCAACATCCGTTTGTCAGAGGTGAACGCATCATTTCATATTTTAAATCAAGAATGTACAATAGAAATGTAACAGTGCAGCTTAATCATGTGTCATCACGTCAGATCAACTCGTTATCTTCCTGGTTGGGCTACTGTCTGGCGGAACAAATCAAGGTGTTTATTTTAAGGTGACTAACGTTACTTTGATTGACAACTAACTAACTAACTAACTAACTAACCTGAAGGCTATTTTATACTTCCGCGGAGTTTGCAACGTGTTTCGAGGTTGCAGTATAGACCGGGTTGTAGAGGAATGTCACGCAGGTCCAAAAGCAGCCGCAGCACTAAGGTGAAGGACGACCGTGAAGGAAGGTGAAGGAAGGTGAACTTCCAGATATGCTTCGTGGGAAAATCCGCGAAGGCTTAGGGCTGACCCGCTGTCAAATCGTCAAGTGCATGAGGGCTCTCTCGCAGACTTTTGACCCCTTTATGTACACTTTCTGCAGACTTTGCCTGAGGGAATTACCCACAGTTCATAGCGTTGTAACGTCAAATACGGGGTTAGGGTTACCAGGGAAGCCCGGAAGCGTTAAAAAAAAACCCTCCTTGAAACAAGCATGGAAGGAGCAACTACAAGAAAAAATTTGGTAGGCCTACATAAAAAACACATGAAATCAGAGGAATGCAAGCATAAGTTATATTACACACCTAGTTTATTCATCAACCATTTCTTTTAATTTTTTGCTTAATGATGCTGTTTTGACAAAAACGAGTAAATTATTTTATATTATAAACCTCTCGTCCACTCTGTAAGGCAAGAGACTGGAAGACGTTCAAATCAGGCAGTCAACCCCTTAAGTGCCTTGACTGTGAAGAAAGTAAAAAAACAAAATAAAAAGTACCAAAACCACAATCATGGGTTTTAGTGTCAAGGTAACGTGAAATGTCGTAAAGTGCTGTCCCATTCCTATTTATACCATTTTGAGGCCTTGCACCTCTAGCACTCAAGCACTTACCAGCCTGGTAATACCAGGTGACGTCAATTAAATCTGTGAGGGTTCAGGGTTTAGGAGGGACATTGAGATTGGACCCTTGTTTGAGATTGGGCCCTCGCGTGTGAGGTAACTCGTATGTCCCAATCAGCACCGCCTAAATTTAGATTCGTTGAGACCAGAATAGTAATCAATTCATAAACCAATATCAATTGGGTTTTTGAATTCCACATACATCTTGTATGATGCAACGAAGCTTGAACACGCACTCTTGCGGAGGTCCAAGATGTCTGCTGCTTTAAGGCTATTTTATAGTTCTGTGTGATATGTGCCAAGGGGCTCAGCATTTACAGTATACTGCATTATTATATTCTATAATATATACTGACACTGGTCAATCAATGACAGACATAATAACATTGGAAAACGTCTTCGGTGCTTTTATCAAGATATAATCCATGACATGTAGTTATGTATGTTGCGCAGATGGTGGTCAGTGTAAATGTTCGCCCCATGTCACGTCGCACATTCTGGAACTACGTGGATTCCGCAAAAGTATAAAATAGCCTTGATTGCTACAATTGACAACTAAACATTTTTCCATGGAATAACTAGATTTGCCAACAACAACATAGTTTATTTTGTTTATTATTTTTAGGGCTGGGACTCGATTAAAACAATTAATCTAAGTAATTACAGGCTTTGTAATTAATTAATCGAAATGAATCGCATTTCAATATTTCACACGAGAAGCAACATTTTTCAATTCAAAATGGATTTTGGTGCAATATTTGCACACAACCGCGTTCTTATTCACGCTTCCATCGGGGAGTTTTTTATAGGTAAACTTTCCATCCAGCAACGAGTTGTCATCTGCTTGTTCCAGCTCCATCGTACTGGGGTCTGATGTCACTGAGGCCCCGCCCACACGGATACGGGAGACGAGATCGTTTTGAAAACGCTCTCCGTAAAGACGGAGCCGTTTCAGGAAATGTGTGCGTCCACACGAAAACGCGGACATATATACAACCGGCCAGTGGGTGGCGCTGTAACGCAGCCGCAGAAATACAACAAAACGGAGAAGAAGAGAGAGAATAGAAACAACGAAGAAGAAACAAATAAATAAACACAAGACGATTTTGCTGTAATAGCGATATCAAGCCATAGTTGTTAGTTATAGTTGTTGTTAGTTATAGTTGTTTTTGTTGTTTGTGGTGGTGGGGTTAGCGCATGCGCGGCGTACGGAGGCGGTGCGTTTTCAAAAGTATAGTTTAGGGCTGTACACACGGAAACGCCAGGGTAGCGTTTTCGGATTTATCCACTCTGGGATGCGTTTTCAAAAGTACGCGTTTTCGGTCTCCGTTTTCACCGCCGTTGTCGTGTGGACGGAACGCCAAAACGCATCGAAACTTATGCGTTTTCACTCGAATCCGTATCCGTGTGGACGGGGCCTAATGCGCTCAATGCACTGTGGTGCGTCAGTATGATCGGTATGTCAGAAACTCGTCCACTGAAAAACGTTCCGTGGTGTCTGGACTGCAAAAATAAGTTCGATTAAAATGCGTTAATTTTTTTTAACGCGATAATCTTTCTGTAATTAATTCATCGAAATTAACGCGTTAAAGTCCCGGCCCTAATATAAATATGTCGTTTGTGCACCCTAATGGTTAGGTTTAGGTACTTGAGGACAACTGGTTATATTCAGGGTTAAGGGTCAGATGGAGAGTAGAATTCTTACACAGATGTTTATATCAGTATGACCC
>OMKK01090895.1:0-10585 GCA_900302305.1 Polymixia japonica
AGAGAGAGAGAGAGAGAGAGAGAGAGAGAGAGAGGGGAGAGGATGATGAGGGACAGTGAGATAAACAGAGTAGGAGACAGAGACAGAAAGCAAGATAGGGTGATGATACACTTGTTAGCCTTGGGCCTCAGCCTTTACCCTCCCTCCCTTAATAAAACTATCTTTAACCTGTCATTATTGTCTCATGACACGTGTCATAACCTCTGAAACCATTCCCTCTCCAACCTCCCATTCCCCTCCGTTTCATCTATCATACCATCACATCATAGATCCCGGGGTTCTCAAAACCTCTTAGGACTTCAATTGGGAAACACTCATACCAATTCATCACTGTCGATACTGATTCAGAGCAGTAAACCTAGTAAACTATGTACTGGCCCAATCCCTGTATCAGTCCAACCCGTTATTTTTACTTAACTACTGGATGCAGATTTAGTCCATTAATTTTGGGACAAAAATGATTGAGAAATGTTCCCTTTTTCATCATTAAAAAGATTAGAGAGCAAAGGCCCGAACTCAATACTTTGGTTTCAATTTCTAATATGTTAAACTTGGCTCTTGGTATTTAGCTTAGTCTTAGGGAACGTCTTCAGCCTTCAGACTGTCAGCCTTTTATCCGGTATCAGTATCAGTGTCAATAGGGTGGCAGGTTGGTTATTTAGAACGCCTAGCAGTTGGACAAATTGTTGCTTCAATCCCCAGTACTGACAGTGTCCATTGTTGCCTACTTGCCCTGGGAAAGGGAACTTACCCCCCCTATGTATATGTGTACCAGCCTGCTCCAAGGACAGGTACTGAGAACTAGCTGTCATTAACAAAACACTATAAAATATGTTTGTCATACACACCTATTGCAACTTGATGTATGGACGTGACTTGTGAGTCTATGTAGGCTGGGTACCTGACACTGAAATAGATCAATCAAATCAAACACATACAAATCTGTCCATTAAAGGCTAAAGAGGCTCTGAGCACTGATGTGTTTTGGGAAAGGACTTTGTTAATATCTCACCAGTCACCTTGTTAACCAGTATTTAACACACTACAGGGGTAATTGGAAGCACATTTAAGCCACTTACGTCTTTATTTCAACAGGATGAAGTGTAATAGCATCAACTGGCTGGTTGTCTGAAACAATCTTGTAAAAGGATTTAAGCACAACAGGCTGATAGCTGCAACTGACTGAAGGTATGTGGCTTCAGTCGTCGAGCAGGTCTATTTAATAGGCAACACAGTGAGTGCATGTTTTTAGGGTCTGAACACAATGACTCTCACTTTTCCTGTTAATTTTCGTCAACAGGGCAATTTAAATGTTACTTCCCTTACCTTTAATCCATGAATTACGTTGTTTTTCTATTGTTTTCTACAATGTTCTGTAGCGGTTTATTTTCTGTTGCCCAGTGCAGTTATGTGTTTGCCTGTCATCGCAATGAGTTGATACGTCTCCTGCGCAAATCCGCGTATTCTTTCCGCTTTCCGTGTTTCGTCGTTGCGTTTGATCACTTTCGTCAACGTGCAATGAAAACTGAATGAAAAGAAATGAAGCTAAACTAAATCAAAGACACAAGGATAGATCCTCAAGGTGCTAACGCGACCCACGCTAGATATGGCGCCGAACAACTTGGTGCGTAATGGAACAGCATCCGCTAGCACTGTTTTAGCTGACAAACTAGGAAACTATTCAGATGTTGCATTATGTTTCCCAACTGATTTATTCAGGCCTCCACTCAAGGCTTAAAGAATTAACAGTCTGCTTTTCCTCTAGCAAGCCTCCCAGCGGACAGCATTACAGCTAATAGGAGAGATATGGCTGAGCAGATGGGGCTGGCGTACAGCAGGCCCATTCACTGTTGCTGGGAGCATTAGACGGTTTTGTGTTTGTTTCAGAACGGCAGCCAAAATTTTGGGGGGAAATCAAAAATACCATTTTCCCCATAGGATTGACTGGATTAACTGTGAGCCAAGTCTAACGCAGGCCGGTGTAATTTGTAGACAACTAGAATAGAAGAGGAAAGTCCATTTGGATGGGGGCATGCGGCGATGGCGTGGGCATGCTCTCGTTTTCAGCATTTGGGAGAGTGACCTTTGAACCCTTGGTGTAATTTATATGATTGGTATTATCGTATTATCGGCACATTCGCAGCGATGTATAGACCTAATTAATCGCGGAATTTCGTTGTATGTGAATATAATGACGATAAAGATCATTCTGATTCTGATTGTGATTAATTAACAGTTTATTTGATGTGCACTGAGCCGTGCTCTGGCTCCGCAGCTGAACAAGAAGCTGATCCTCGATGGAGAACACAGTAAACTTCGGCTACTTGGCTTGTTAGTCAATGTTAACAACCGAAGTGTTCGCAAGCTTACTGTGATTGCGTTACATAATCTTTTATCTAAATGCGAGGAAAGGATTGCGGGAATGTGTGAGTTTGATTTGCGAATCAAATTTTCACAATAATACAACATTTACATCGTTTTATTTAGACAGTGCTCAATAAAGAACAGACATAATGTAGAGAACAGGTAAAGAGGAGTGTCTCACCCCTGACTAACAGACCTGAATTTCTTTCTTGATGAACACACACATACAGCACAGTCAAAGCACAGTCTAGGCTTTAAGACAACTGCTATACAATTATTTACATTAATTCCAACTGCTCTGCAGTTAAATGTCTCTATAAAAATGCGTGACAATCATCCACACACTAATGCAGTGTTGCATTAGGTTTATAGCACCTTTAGTTTTTATTTTGACATGTTGGGACATGACATGTTTACATTTAAATCTAAGTGCTTTTCTGAAAGGCACCCAGGACACATTTGTGAAGGGAGCAACACTGTATGATACTAGAAACTGCAGTTTCTCTCCAAATCTCTAAAAGACAAGCTGATTATTGATTGTGTCGCCTTGTGATTCCTGATAAGTGACGTAACAGGAAATGCATCCAACAATAAGGCAAGATGATGAGTTATAGTGCTTTGCGGTACTTAATAGTACTTAAGTTTATTATAGTGCTTAAGGAAGTAAGTTACCATTGTGGTCTTATCGTGGGACGTGTGTTAGATATGCTTTGTTTTTGAGAACTCCTTTTGCTTGATACTGTTTTGGTTGAGCAGTCCTTGAAGAAAATTATTTTGAAGTGTCATCTCTTGCTTTACTTGCTGAAACATGTTTGTTGAGCACCAGGCTTTTTTTTTTTTAATTCCACAATTCCTTTCCCCCTTCTCAAAACCACAACTGATATGTGATAGGTGCAAGTAATCCGACTCAAGAGATTCTCCCATTCTTTCCATCTTCCCTGCTTTCCCTCTCTCTCTCTCTCTCTCTCTCTCTCTCTCTCTCTCTCTGCAGTCCCTTCCTTCACTGGGAGCTGGGCACCACCAGGTACCCATTGAAAGTGATGTAGATGTCCACGTCGTCGCTGTAGACGGCGTTCTCCCTCTCCCGCTTGTAGAGCCGGACCCACACCTCGTCGTTGAGAGCCAGGTTCAGCATGACGCTCTGGCTCTGCATGATGGACCTCTCGCTGGGCTGAGCGTACAGGATCACCTGTTCCTTTTTGTTGTGCATCAGGTGGAGGTAGGTCTCCTTGAAGTTCCAGGTGTGGATGTTGACGTTGAAAAAGTAGACGCCCGGCACGTAGCAGTAGAACTTGCCCTTGAACATGTTGAAGTGCTCCTGGAGGTTGACGAAGACCGTGTCGAACACCAGCGCCTGGTAGTAGTCCACGCTGTGCAGGGATTTGCGACGTCCCACCGAGAAGGAGGAGTGGGGGATCTTGCAGGCGTCTCCTGGGGCTCCCGCTTGGCCCTTGCTGCCTTTGGGTCCCACGGGTCCTCGGTAGCCGGGGGTGCCCTCCAGACCTGGCTTCCCAGGCGTGCCTTTGTCCCCTCGGTCTCCTTTATCACCTGAGGAGATGGGAAGAAATACTTGAACGAAATACTTAACGACTAGAAACGTCGTTAAACTGAATCGTTTTTTATACTGAACACAAGTACATGTCAAAGAAGATAAGATAATGTTACACTTTACTGTTAATTTAAAGGGAAAGTTGCCTTGCAGCCAAAAAAGAATAGCCGTAAAGTTAATAAAAACAAGAATCAAGAATATACAGTAAAAGCTAAATGCAGTCGCTATTAAAAGACATTCCCTCCCCCTATGCCAGCATATCCTCAACCTATACAGTACCAACACATTGTAGCATGATGACTAGCAAATGGCCTTTGACCCCAGAGGGCCTTCACCCCTGAGTGGAAAACACCCAGGAACGCAGTTACTACAACTCTTGACCCACACCACATCAGTTGAGAAGTTCTGGAAACGTTTGCATCTTTATTTAAGATCTGAGAAGGAAACCAGGTCACGCTGTGTAAACACGTTGGGGGGGGTGTCTCCCTAAACAACCTAGTCTGAGTCTAGTCTGCCTGGAACGCACAGACTTCTACAAGAAACACCTTTTTCTATAAAATACTTGAACTGAAATAATTTGGAGGAATCTAAATATATTTCCAGAAGGGATAGACGGTCCCTGATCGTTGTATCCAGTTTGACAGAACAAGGATGAATACTGTGGCCATAAATTCATCTGAAGATCTTCCAGTAGAAGTGCTTGGACTTTTCTGACAACTAAAATACTGACTAGACCAAATATAGTCAAAACCAGCATGCAGAACCATCAGAACACAGGTTAAAGGAACAAAGGAGGAACAAGAGGAGAGTCCAGAGCAGATGACCCCTGGGGGAAGCAATAACATGTAACATGTTGTAAGAACAGTTGCTTTTGTTTAAACCAGGTTATATCGTTTAAGATATTTTGATAATCATGTTTTTTTCTTAAGATACTGTGATGACCTGATGAACTATTGGATACAATTGAAGAATGTATTTGAAAATGTGGAAAGCCTACCTAGGCTTGTTTAGAACAGTCAGTTGGATATAATCATCAACCGTTTGAATGTTGGAATTACAAATATGTGGTTTGAAACATATTTAATGTAAAAGGACACAATTTGTAACTAAGTAGAAATTAATCTCTGTTAATAAACTCAGAGGTGGGAAGAGATAGTGTGAAGACGCACCTTTCCGGCCCAAAACACTCAACCTCAATCAGACGTTTATATCTACTGATCACCCCAATCGATCAGGGCGTTTGTGCTGTTGCTTATTGAGCATTCAATGCCTGTGAGCATTACCCTCCTTTTGCCGTGTATAGCCTCGTAGCTTGTTGTTGTCTGTTGTTGTAGTGCAAAGATTATTTTTGGCGGGTAGGTAATTATTTCTGAGAATCTAGTGTGCACCTGGACTCTTAGTTCTAAGAACATGCTAGAAGGTTCTTTATTAGTGAAATCCGCTAGTAAGCTCATAGACTGTTACATAGATCAAGTTTCAGTTCAACTTTGTTTTGATTGCATCAGCAAAGTATAGATTAATACGCGCGCCAGTATAGACAACCTGGGCGAAACATCATCCCGATGCTCCGCCCACACAGTCTGATCACACAGACTGCATCACTCAAGATGAGAGAGAGAGAGAGAGAGAGAGAGAGAGACGAGGGCCGTCCGGACTCTGCCAAACAACGTTGAGTGCCAGCCACATGCGTTTACACCAGACAACTTCTCAAACAACCTGGTCCCGGTCCTGCGCATGTACATAAAAACCTACGGTTCACATGAGGTGACAACTTAAGGTTCCATCCAACTGTGGTGTCGCTACCTTGTAGGGAATTGTTAGGAAATACAGTGCAGTAGACATATCTTTGGCAGTCTCTCAGCTGCATTACCAAGAGTGTGCAAAGTGTGTGTGTTCAGTGAATCCGTTCTGTAGAAAGGTCCGACAATCATTCAATCCTGTTCAATCCTGCCAAAATCACTATTATTTCCATGTACTTGTGACATCGCGGTCATCTGTTATCCATATTACTCATTGTTACTTTTCATTTGTTTAATTTAATTGATTCCATTTATCTCAATAGTTGTTAGAATAGTGATTATTGTACTCACTGTAGATAAATAAACATTTTATTGTTAAAGAATTTGTCTCCTTGCGGTTTGTGTAAGATGAAATATGCAATCCCTCTGTCAACAACTTCATATTAAGACAAAAATTACAAACACAGTAAACATACTGATAATTTGAGATATTCATTAAGAGTTCTATTAACCTTACATTTTATGAGAGTGCAATCACCTCGTATTGCTACAACATGCAAATGAAATGTGGCATGGTTTACCTCAAACAATGTTGAACTCTAGCTACAGCTAAGCAAGAGACCTCCCATGATGCTAGTTCACGTAATTTACCCATCAAGTTAAATGACTGTACCCTTTAGGGATAAGGTGAACAGATGGTACACACACACACTCAGGCATGCACACACATTTGCAGATACACACGCAAGTACACACACTCTCTTATTTTTAACTGCAAATATGTACTTTGTTCTCCGTACATAACTTTATTACTAACCTGTTTTGTTAAAAGCACTCTATAAAAAGTTTGAACATATCCTGGTTTGAAACTTGTGTTCCAACAAAGCTGTGAAAGTTATTCATATGTTCCTGATTTCAACACCGGTCCCAGAAATGACCCTGGTTAAGAGAACATTTTTTCCTCAGTTGCAAAAACATCTGCGATGCCTTGCTATGAAATCCAGGTACGTGGAAACTGCTTATAGGCATAGATTAACTGTGTAACTCTGTGAATGTAAAGCAGGGAGTTTCTGTTAAACAGCATGACTGCTCAGCTCAGGCAAATAAATAATTACAAAAAATTTAAACAGCATATATAAACATGTGGTGAATTTGTTTAAGTCTATGAGGCCCATGTGACATGAAAACATCCATAAAGAATCCATTTTAAAAATCAGGTCCTGCTGGCTCAGGATTTGGTTTCACCCAAACAGATCCCTTTAAACAGAACCTAATACCCTGAGTCTGGCCCAGGTGTGTGACTGAGCAGCTCTACAGGGCATAATCCTTCTCATCCTGTAGGCCCCCAGGACCAGAGTTAAACCGCCTCTGCTCTGACTAATCCAAACCGGAGGCGCCAAAATGGCGCCCTCCCTCTCTGCCCCCACCATGACCAAAGTCATCGGTGCCCTGAGGAGGGGCTGTGTTTCCCAGAGAAGTGGGGTAAACGCCAATGATTTGGGGTAATCCTTCCAAGCAGATCCAAAATGGATGTTTATCTGTCCGACTGTGACCAGTGACCACATAGAGCCCCCAGGAGTAGTACCTTTACCTAAACAATGTCTTAGCAGCCTCTCTATATCTAATGACCATATTTGGACATGATTCTTGATCCTCCAATCAAATGATTCAAACTCCAGTCTTGACTCTGCAGGTCCTTTATTGTCCTGTCACAATGTTAATGATCTGAGGGTAGATAAGAACTCTCTTAGGTTTTAGTCACCTGATAGAGGTAGAGGTCCCTTATAATGCCTTTATCCTGCATTAGTACTGCAGCCAATTCTTTATTGAATGTTAAGTAGTAGAATCAAATAAGTATATTGTGACTCAGACTCTTATGTCACATAACCAGCTTGTTACCAGACCATTACTTGTAACATCCAATGACTGAACAAAAGCAAGACGGAAAAGAAAAAAGAAAAACTTGCTTTTGGAGACAAATCTTCCTAAGGAATTACACCAATGACACAGCAAGCATGCAGTAAAATTGCATGGGATTGCACCTCATTTACAGAATAAGGAATAGGAATGATCTATGATGATGACAATGGTTAGCTCAATAACAAGTTGGCTATGATATTGCCAAAACAGGTCGTGTAAAATTGGACATTAACTGTAACTTTGTTCTGTAGTGTAAGCTACACTAAGTGTACACTGAACACTAAGCATCAATGGCAATGTAAAACAGAATCTGGGCAGGACTGTTATGTTACTTGGAGGCAAGTTTGCCACACTCGGCAAAGCACAGGGGAGAGAGGCGTAGCTAAGCCGCTTGTCAACGGAGGAGAAATGTCGTAACAGCCTACTCAAACAGTCCATGGGGCAGAAAAGCTGGAGCACAGTTACTGAAACAGAATGGGAATCAAGGCTTGGTTCTGGTCCCCGCAGTCTCTACTGCTGGCGGCTCCGATGAGGGCTTACAGAATGGTGGCGGCTAGCTTGGCAAGTGTCGCGGCTAGCTAGGCAAGTGTCGCGGCTAGCTAGGCAAGTGTCGCGGCTAGCCTAAACAGCTGGAACACAGATGCGGCTGGCGAAGCAGGGGTTGGTGACCGTAGTGTTGGCAGAGGCTAACCGGCAAAGCTACCGTTAGGCTCGGGTTCCTTGGTAGTTAGAAGACAAAGTCGTCGGTCTAAGCACGAGAGAATGTTTAACTCATGGATCTTGTTGTAGAAATGTATCATTCGTTAGCAGATTCTTGGACTGGGCCCTTATCCTCTTTTCAAATCCTCCAAATCCCGGAGCAGAGAGTGAAATAAGAGTATTATTAGGACACGCGGAGGAGGTGGGTCACATCTAGTTTGACAATCTTCGACTGTAATAGGTGTGTAATTGCAATATCTTAATTAATTCTGAATATATCCACTGGCATATTTCTGGGACATAATGATATTTCTGGGAATTCAAAATGAGCTACACCAAATAGACACCAAACATCGCAAGATAATTACAGAGGCATAGAAAGGTATGTTGTACACTTTGCAAAGTAATCAAACGCACACAGGTTATACTAAATACAGTTCTCCATTATGTCCTTGAAAGAATGCTCAATAAAAGTTAGTTATTTGCGTCATTTTGTAAACTGTATCAGCGGGAGAGTTCCTTTGTGTGTGCTCAGGTGTCCTCGTGTCAGTTGGTGGATCTGGACCCCTGGTGCAACCTAATCTTTGTGGATTATGTCCTCATCAGTACGCATAGAAAATGTCCTGGGGCATGGACGTTTTTGTAGAGAGTTGCTTCCTTTGAAACAAAAGTCAAGCCTTCCCTGTGACTTAGAGGGTCTTCCGCTGTCTCCAGTACAATATTAGTGGAGAGAATGAAACCTGCGTTTCTTACACATTCTCTAGTGAAGATCATTTTGAGTGAATGAAATGTAACTACTGGGGGTCACCGGACGCCGCATTGAGAACCACTGCTCTAAAGGGAAGCATAACCCTGAAGGAACAAAAGCCTACATATCACATTAAGATAGCTCTGTCTACCTTTCAAGTCATGTTTCCCATTGGCAGAACTGAGGACCACCTGGATGTTTTCAACCACAGGAGATCCTGTACCGCAATGTGCAATTGATCTCTCTCTCTTATTTCTCTCTCTGTGTAAATGTATTTGCGTGTGTCTTTGCATCTGTTAGTGTTTGCAGCTTACACACTGCAGGCCTAGCCAAAGAAAGGGCAACACAAATTAGTAATATTGTGTTCAGCCTCTGCAGTGATGTTTTTTTAGACCATTCATTTTGTGTCCTTACGTGTCCTTAAAGTGGCAATCCACAAGATCCTTGTTTTCTTTATTTTGGCAACACCTTTAGAGATAAGTGGTCTTTGCTATGATGTCTTTGCACTGCATTTCCCAGAGATAGCCTCACAATCAGTGCCGCCAGTACTGTGAAGTCAGAAGATGTCCTTTTTAACGTGCTTGCCTTCCACTGAGCGATTAATGTGTTTCTTTTTCCTTGGATTTTGCTGTCGATGAAGTTTGAGTTTCTGTAGGCCTTTTCTTTGTGTGTTCAGCCATTGTAGCTATCGCTGGTCATGCTAGCTAGCTACTGGGTTCCTCTTTTTATTCCAATAAAAAAAATTTAAAAAAATGCTGGAAAAATAACACAAATCACTTCCTGTGAGTCAGAGGATTTTTCCTGGGAAAGACCTACCTGACACTGGTTGTATAGAACAGCAAAATGAGTAAATGTAAAAGCTTTCATGAACTGGGTGTAGACTGAATCACTATTGTGTTATATTAATAGTAATAATCAAAGTCCCGGATTGTCACTTTAAACCACGTTAAACCTATTTGAGTGTAAACTGTGTCAATTCTAATTTAATTCAGTGGATGTAAATAAAGCATTCAAAATGCGTGCATGTGCAGAATCCAGCTTTGCCCTATGCTATCTGAAATGTATGCGTGTTTGGTAAGAGTAGGTTTCTGGTTTCAGAGGGTTGGCTGACTCTCTCACCCTCAAGGTTTACTGCAGAGTAACTGTAACTGATTTTGGTTCCTTAGTTTGAAGCCAATCACTACAGCTTTGTGAGAGCAAACACGACCACACACGCTCATTTGTGCACATATGTACAAAAGCACCGCACACACACGCACAATTGCTTTTTGCTTTCCAGTCTGTGTGTGTGTGTGTGTGTGCCTGTTTGCGTGTATGTATGTGTGTGTGTGTGTGCGTGCGTGTGTTTTCTGCCACATAAGCAGGTTCATTGCCAGGTGATAGAGCCTGTTGGGGCCTCCCTTGTTGCGCAGCTGCAGTTGAGTGTTGCTGTACTCTATTTCAGGGTGTCGTTTGTACAAGACAACAAGGAATAAACACAATACAGACCTCCCTGACCCATTTGCAAAGTCTTTTTTTCCAGACTAATAGCCTAGAACTGTGTGTGTGTGTGTGTGTGTGTGGGGG
>OMKK01090897.1:3668-15605 GCA_900302305.1 Polymixia japonica
TGTTCAGCCAGGTATGTTTTGAATCTTGTGCCTCGTTTTGTGTCTCAGTTCACATGTTCTGTGTTCCTGTCGTGTTTCAGAATCTGGTTATGGTTTGTGTTTCAGATTGTCGCCATTCTTCCCAGAAACCCCCTGAGGCTCAGTGTTGGGCGGCTCAGGGAGTTTCGGAGTTTGATTCTGGTCGTGTCTCCTGTGTAGGAGATTCTTGTCTTGTTCCGTCGTGTGTGAATAAAGTGGCTGTTGAGCCTTCTGTTCCCCTAAAACCTGCCCTGTAGTCTGCTTTTGGGTCCTACTCCCTCTACCCCTTACCCCCTTCCCTATGAACCGTGACAGGTGGGTTGTTATTGGACTTCTGTGCTAGTCATGGATTGTCCATAATAAACACCATGTTCAAACATAAAGATGCTCATAGGTGCACTTGGCACCTTGGGTCAAAGGTCAATGATCAACTTTGTAAACAGACCTGGTAAGCCCAAACATGTAGTGAGGGTTTGCTGGGAATGACTGGTGGAGGAACCCTCCTACATTCGGGAGGAGGTTGGTGACATAGAGTCAGAATGGCTCCTGTTCAAAACCTGTATTGTAGAAGCAGCTGTTAGGATCTGTTATCAAACGCTGGTCAGTGCTTCTCATGGCAGCAACCGAAGAACTCGCTGGTGCACACCAGCAGTGGAGGGAGCCATCAAGCAGAAGAAGGAGCCCTTTCAGGCTTGGTTAACTCAAGGGACTCCTGACTCTGCAGAGAGGTATCAATGGGCGAAAAGGCTGCAGCGACAGCAGTTTTTGAAGTGAAATCCAGGGTGTGGGAGGAGTTCGGAGAGGCTATGGGGAAGGACATTCGGGTAGCCTCAGAGGTTCTGGAAAACCATTTGGTGGCTCAGGAGCGGAAAGAGGGACATTGCCCAGGCTGTTCTCATCAAGGGCGGGGAAACTCTGACCTCAACTAAACATATCGTCAAGAGGTGGAAGGAACACTTTGAGGAACTCCTGAACCCAGTGTCTTCTGAAGAGGCAGGGCTCCCCAACAGGTGGGTCAGAGTCTATTTCCTTGGCAGAGGTTGCTGAGGTTGTTGGAATGCTCCTCAGTGGCATGGATGAGGTCCGTCCAGAAATGCTGAAGGCCTTGGATGTTTTGGGGGTGTCTTGGTTGACAAGCTGTGTCCATATTCTTGGCAAGTCAAGCTTATTCAAGGTGGGCGTCAGACTCTGACAAGGTTGCGCCTTGTCTCCTCTCCTGTTCGTGGTTTTCATGGACAGGATATCAAGGCGTAGCCGTGGTCTGGAGAGTGTCCAGTTTGGTGACATATGGGTGGCATTGCTGCCATTTGCAGATGATGTCGTCCTTTTGGCGCCATCACACTGTGATCTTCGATGCGCACTTGAGCAGTTTGCAGCTGAGTGTGATGCGGTCGAGATGAGGATCAGCACCTCCAAATCTGAGGCCATGGTTCTCTCATGGAAAAAGATGGCTTGTCACCTACAGGTGAGGGGGGAGCAAATGCCCCAGGTGAGGACTTCAGGTATCTCAGGGTCTTATTCACAAATGAGGGTAAAGGGATCAGAAGATTGAACACCGGTTGGGTGGAGTGGCTGCAGCAATGCGGGCACTGTACCGAACCATGGTGGTGAAGATGGTCAGTCTTCGTTCCAACTCTTATCTATGGTCATGAGTTGTGGGTAGTACAAGCGGCTGAAATGGGGTTTATCCGTAGGGTGGTGGGGCTCACTCTCTGTGATCCGGGAGGATCACAGAGTACAGCAGCTGCTCCTCCACATGGAGAGGAGTCAGTTGAGGTGGTTGGGCATCTTGTAAGGATGCCCCCTTTATGCCTCTCTTTGGAGGTGTATCGGGTACGTCCAACTAGGAGGAGACCCCGGGGCAGACCCATGACACGCTGGAGAGATTATATCTCTCAGCTGGCCTGGGAACACCTAGGGATCCCCCAGGAAAGGCTAGAGGAAGTTGCTGGGGAAAGGGACGTCTGGGCTGCTCTGTTGGCCCTGTTGCCACCACGACCCTGACCAGGATTAAGCAGGATAGAAAATGGATGGATGGATGGACTGACTGATTGATTGATTGATTGATTGATTGATTGATTGATTGAAAGGGATATCCCTAATAAGAAATATTAAGGCTTAATTGGCACATTTTCTGGAGTTTCACCACTAGCAATAAATTGTCCAATATCATTTGAATAACGGAAATTCCAAGGGGGAATTTAGGGGAAGAAAATCCTTTAAAGCTTTAAGGGCAGCAAGTGCAGATCTGTTGTGTTCTGATAGATCGAGATGACTCAGATACATTGCATTCCTCCTTCTGATATTAGTGACAGAATTCCTTGTTTCAGATTCAAGTCGGCATTTCAGGCATTAACCAAGTCATAAAAACTGAGAGCATTACCAAGATAATGACCACAGAAAAAATTGTGAACGTTTCTGCAGAGGCAAAGATAAAGAAAGGCAACATGGGACATTACTAGCATGGAAATGAAAGTGATGTTGACACACAAATGGGGTCATTGTGTATTTGCAAATCTGATAGCATCTTACAGTGCTGTCCTGGCAGTACGCCGCTGGAACCGCCTCTTCTAAGCGGTGCACGTCAATGGGCGCTGGATGCACCATGGGCGCTGACTGGCTGCCCTGCAGCATAGGATCAGTCTCCTCACTCCTAAATGGGAGCTCAGCAGTCACGTTGCTGTTTTTGGGGAGGTTCTCCACCCCATCTTATGGCGCCAGAGTTTGCTAGCGACAGAGTGGACAAATGATCGTCCCTCCCCGGCCGCCCCGGATGTGAAGAGCATTGAGACACTCTTCGCAGAATGAGTGTAAACATGCCAACCTTCTGGGCGTGTGACGGTCCAAGTCAAAGTAGTCGTAGCATACTTTGCATTCATGTTCCTCCTGAGGAAACGAGACGGTCCTTTCAGGCAGAACAGCTCTGCCATCGCTTCCAACAGTGACTGCCTTGATTAGACTAGTATAACTGTCACTAGCTCCAGTTTGTGAAAGGCTCTTCCTCCGTCAGTCTGAGTGGTTCGATCCTCAAACTAGTGTGACATTGTAGCCTAGCCTATAAGGATTGCCTTTGCCGCTGGTATGTTAATGCTATTGATTTATTCATTGAAACGTTGCGTGTAGGGAGAAATGGAAATGTTCTCCATTTAGTCCGAGCAGCGTTCCTGCTGCTGTGCCCAGCACGAGTCAGTCCTGATGAGTAGTTATCATCATGCATCCGTTAATGTGATCAACCTCCAACCAGTTGGTTTGACAAACTTGATGTGTAGCCTTACACCAGGGCACAGCCTGGAAACAGAATCAGATGGGGCTACATCATGTTACGTCAGGTTAGAATTATTCTACCACTATAATCCACTTGATAAAAGATAGCTTGTTTCAATAAACTTGGTTCCACAATGTTCTTATTAAGTTTTTTGTTGGCAATTTCATTCGATTTTATTACATGATGAACAGGATATTAATGATGAATAATGGATCATTATTGACATCCACAATAATGAGTATGATTCATGAATCTATGACATTATGACATATATAATATAATAATATAGTAATATATATATATAACACAGCTAATATACAGTAAAGTTAAACATTCAATTGATTACTGAACCAATATAATATCTAAATATGACGATGTTAATAATGATTATTAATTACTACAACAACAACAACGATAGTAATAACAGTAGTAGTCGCCATCAACATTGTAATCATCATCGCAAAAATGAGTGTCAGCATTTTTATAATCAATACTGCAATCAACCTGTTGGTTAGGTTACTCCACTACATAGACGCCACTATAGTTGCCCCAGTTACACCTTATTAACCAGAATGCACCATCCTTACCAGATCCTTACAACACATTACCTTGTTTTAAGCATATTTGCGCCATTTTCTAATTAGGGCTGACAAGTGAAACAAGATGCCGACTTGTACTGCAATAAATTGTATGAAATCCTTTGGCTCGAGAGGGCCAAATTGTTCAGGTAACTCTGCCTTGACATTGTTATATTTATTTGATTGATTATGTATGGTTTATTTTAGCCTATGTCTTGTCAAACTCGAATTAGCCTAGCTGTTCTTCTGGCTTGCAAATGCAGGGTATTGCTCTCGTATTCCTGTATCCAGCATGAGTAATTAAATGACAAATAAATGAATGAAGCGCTCTTTTTGGTTCGGCAATCATCTATTTACTGTGCAGTTTTTGGCAGCTGGAAATGCACATATGACGGCGCCCAGGAACAGCTTTGGCCCAATCTCAATGTCCCTCCTAGTAAGGCCTAAGCCCTGAACCCTCTCAGACTTAATTGACATCACCTGGTAAGTGCTCGAGTGTGAGAGGCAGAAATACAGAAATGCAGACTTACAGAAAGCCCTTATGCACTTGACGATTTGACAGTGGGAGAGCCCTAAGCCCTCGGCAGACTTAGCGGCAACGCGCTTCAAAGTCCGTGAGTCTGTGAGTGTGGACGTTGCGATTGGTCCTTTCTCTTGCTTCACTGTTGCCACTGAGCAGATCCATAGATAATGAATGGCAGCCATTTTGGAGGCTGTCTCTAGTTATAGATACTCTGAGGTCTCTTCCTAACATAAATTCAAGGTTGCTGTTTTTCTGCCTGCAGTGACGTAGTAAAATGTGTTTCCGGTCCCATTCCTTTCAACACCACCGTTGAATTAATTAATCGAACTAATCTTGGCATTGGACTCTTGGCATTGGAGCAGCAATGGCTCTTGGACTCAGACCAATGGTCTTAGGTGTTACGGTAAGGAAGGCAGATGCACAGCTCCCTCCCGCGTTGCACCCGGAGAGAACAACTAGACGGAGTCAATCAACATGGGAGACTTATCTTCTATTTGAGCCTCGTGGCTTCTTTACTTTCATCACTGTTGGCGGATGAGTTTACATGGAACACAGAACACATGTAAAGGTGGACACGCCTCTCCGGCGGCTCACAGAGGCACATTCACAATACCACACCTAGAGTGAACTTATCATATATGACAGTACAATATGACATCAATGTATATAGCAACTGAGGGCATACATGTAAACATTGATTCTTAACATTAGGCAAAATATATTGCCAGCATATAAGTAACATTTATAGAATAAAATACAATAGAATACAATATAGTTTGCAGTTCATATCCACATATGCTACAAACGCCTTGCTGATCAGGTGTGAATAGTTAAGGAGAGACAGAAGGCCAAGCAAAATAATCTTATGTTACTGAGTTATTTGATGTAGATCGTCAAGTTGTTATATGCTACTGAACATTGGAGAGCTGTGGGGAAGAAAATCCTTTAAACCTTTAAGGGCAGCAAACGCAGATCTGCAGTTTTCTGACAGACCGAGGTGATTACATTACATTACTCCTACTGATATTAGTGACATAATTCCTTGTTTCAACATTACATGCACAAGCACACTAAACAAGCGGACAGATTTAACAACACGATGACGACACAGATAATAATCACTACGGGCATGGTGGCAGACATAACGTAAAACAATAGGGCCACGTTCTCAATTCCGCCTACAATAGCTACCACGATCAAGAAAGTGACGGGGACACACGCACATGTGGCCAAAACGTATACGCAAACCTGACAGCATCTAAGAGCGCATTCCCTGCAGCAGCCCGCCGCTGGAACCGCCTCTTCTAAGCGGTGCGCGTCAGTGGGCGCCTCCCCGCGCCCGAGTGGGAGCTCCGCGGTCACGTTGCCGTGTTTCGGGGCGGGGTTCTCCGCCGCGCCGTCTTCCGGCACCAGGGTTCGACGGCGACAGAGCGGACAAACGATCGTCCCTCCCCGGCCGTCGCGGACGTAAAGCGCGTCGACGCACTCCCCGCAGAACGAGTGTGAACACGCCAGCGTCCTGGGGCCGCGGCGGTCCCCGTCGAAGTAGTTGTAGCATACTTTGCATTCACGTTCCTCCTCCTCGGGAAACGAGACGGTCCTTTCGGGCGGAACGGGTCCGCCGTGGCTTCCGACAGCGACCGCCTCCGGCATAAGCACGACACGAGTGTTTGATTAGACCTAGTATGACCTGGTGTGATCCCTAGCTCCGGTTTCTGAAAGGCTCTTCCTCCGTCAGTCTTGAGTGGTTCGATCCTCAAACTAGTGTGACGTAGCCTGGTATCTTAATGCTAGGGAAATGTCCTCCCTTTAGTCTGAGCTGAGTCAGTCCTGATGAGTAAATGGTCTACCAACCACTCAAAGCTCTTTACAATACTTGCCTCACATTCACCCGTTCTCATCAGGAGTTCAGTGTCTTGCTGAAGGACACTTCGACACAAGCCAGGGATCGAACCAGCAACCTTCCCATTACTAGACAACCCGCTCTACCTCCTGAGCCACGCCGCCCATGTAGTTGTTATCATGTATCCGTTAATGTGATCAACCTCCAACCAGTTGGTTTGACAAACTTGATGTGTAGCCTTACACCAGGGCACAGCCTGGAAACGGAATCAGATGGGGCTACATCATGGTCAGGTTAGAATTAAACTACATTCTACCACTATTATCCACTTGATAAAAGATGGCTTTTTTCAATAAACTTTACTATACCTTTTTTAACCTTTGTCAGAGGCGTGGGTCATGTGAATATAACATATCATTGGTCTCTTCTTAACATAAATTCAAGTTTATTTAATTAAATGTGTGTAAAATGTGTGTCCCAGTCCTATTCCTTTCAGCACCACCGATAACGGACAGCGCCAAACATTCAATCAGGAAAATTAAACCGTTGATCTTCTTCCGCATCCATGCCGGTTCGGACCTATTGGGTGCCAAGTGTCTGACTTGAACAGAATTAATTCGGGGAACTAAGAGATCACTGTCTGCTTAATTTCCAGTAATGCTCTTGACATTGGAGCAGCAATCGTTCTTGGACTCAGACCAATGGTCTTAGGCAAAATATATTGCCAGCATATAGCAGTAACACTGATAGAATAAAACATAATACAATATAGTTAGAAGTTCATATCCACATATGCTACAAAAGCCTTGCTGATCAACCGTCAGGTGTAAACGAGAAACAAAAGGCCAAGCAAAATAATTTTTTTGTTACTGAGTTGTTTGATGTAGATTATGAAGTGGTTAATATGCCACTGAACATTGGAGAGCTGTGTTGTTTCCTCACATACTATGCAAAGGGTGCGGCCATACTGCAACACGACGTGAGAGTAAATCTCTACCTGTTGGTGGTACGTGGAGGCTGGCCCAGAGCTTTTTAGGGCAGGAAGAAGGCTGAACATTGCCCCCTTGCCAGGGCCGCTGCTAGTGAAGGGCGAAGGGGCGTACTTTCACGGGGCCCTTAGCAGAGCAGGCCCCAAATTCGAAGGAGCTCTTCAGACAGGAGAGATCATACCGGCCTAAGTTAGATGGCAAATGTCACATCATGTCAAGAGGGGCAGAATTTCGAACAGCTGCCATCCTGGTTACGTACAGTATCTCAAAGCTCTTAGAAGCAACCATAGGGAACCAAAGCATTTGCATGAGTTCAGTTCACTGTAGCAAAGTGTTGGTTAAAGTGCCTTGCTTGTGGCAGCATTAGCAGAGGTTGACCGGAACATTGTGAGGAGTTGCTGCTAATGTAAAACCTAGCTCTCCTACCACAGTTCTCTCTCTCTCTCTCTCTCTCTGTGTTTTAAGGAGATTGTAAGGTTGGTGCAGTTGTGTTGGATGATGTTTTAATAAAGAACGTCAAAAGTCTGTGTGTGTGTGTGTGTGTGTGTGTGTGTGTGTGTGTGTGTGTGAGGGAGGGAGAGAGAGAGAGAGAGAAAGAAAGAGAGACAGAGAGAGTGCAAGAGAGATATTCTCCTTCAAGATCAGAGCCTGACCGTCTGTAGTGACTCAGACTCCCAACAAATACTGACCAACAATAACAACCTCCTCTACCGGCTGGTTCTGCAGGTCTGCCCACCAATATGAGGGTTCAGGATGTCAGCCCTAAATCAATCTGGCCCAATCAACCAACAAAATTGTCCTAAAACAAGAGAAATTCTATCACATTTAGAAAGAAATATCACAGTTAACGAGACTTTGTTTGACACAAAACAGCGTTAACTGTTATATGACCACTGTGAGTCACAGTAGTTGACCCCACTAATTAGCAACTGTGTCACATCCTGATCCGGCTATTTGTTGCCTCACTGAGCGATGGAATGTCACCTGTATCTCTTCTTCTATCACGTAAATGTGACCGTACCCACAGCAGAAACAAACTAGCTCTGGAAACAGGCAGACCTGGCAACCACTGATGCCAGGCTGCGCTCATTTGGAATCAGGGGTAGATTAAGAAGGGATATAATTTATTGATATAAACAAGTATGACTTACTTTGACAAAATACCACCTACCTATATAGTGAAAAAGGTGTAATACTGTTGATAGTTAAAAGTAGTGCTAACTAGCATAAGCTGGGACAGTGCTAACTAGCATAAGCTGTGACAGTGCTAACTAGCATAAGCTGTGACAGTGCTAACTAGCATAAGCTGTGACAGTGCTAACTAGCATAAACTGTGACAGTGCTAACTAGCATAAGCTGGGACAGCGCTAACTAGCATAAGCTGGGACAGTGCTAACTAGCATAAGCTGGGACAGTGCTAACTAGCATAAACTGTGACAGTGCTAACTAGCATAAGCATAAAATGTATGCATCACTGCTATTCCCCTGCACTGAGTGTGACAGGAGGAACTAACACACTGTTAGTCACATGGCACCATTCACCCCTCAAATAGCCAACTACTTTATTCAGAAACTCACAGTGGCAGTGTTTAAAATATTAACTTGAAAGTGCAGCTGCTGCCACTGCTGGGACCATGTTAGCATTTTAGTGCATCTTAAAGGTCCCTTAACACAATAGAGTTAGTACACACAACAGAGTTGGTTCATAAAATATCATAATAGCTTTTATTCTTCAAGCAAAGAAACAGCACATTGCAACATATGCAGCAGCAACATTTGTGAAAGGCCAAACTACACCAGTCCTCCGTCTGAGCTGCTTGTCAAGACAGATGTTCCTCCTTGTTTATTTCATGACTGTGTTTCAGGGTTTGGAATGGAAGCCACACTGTTGCTCGTGGTGGGATTCTCCCACACTAAGGGTGTTGCCATTTCCTTCTTGGTCCTTGCGGTGGGTTTCAGTGGATTTGCGATCTCAGGTAAGGAATTTTTTTGTAAAAAAAAGTAAGGTCAAAGTAAGTCTGATCTAATCAAGTCTACTATAAAAATGAAATATGAAAAAAAAAAGTGTTTTAAAAATAATGTATTTGTCTATTTATCTTTCTACCTAATAGTCTAATCCATAAAGTCACCTCACTCTGAAACTGTTGGAGGAAACGTTTTGTATTTTCCTAAATCAGTTGAATAATAATAAATAAAATCAGTTTCAACAAAGTTGTACAACCCTAAAAAAATGTAAAGGGCCTTTTGTATTGTTGCATCATTCATGTCAGTGTTGTGATTGGTCCCTTCAGGGTTTTTCATGTCAGTGTTGTGATTGGTCCCTTCAGGGTTTTTCATGTCAGTGTTGTGATTGGTCCCTTCAGGGTTTTTCATGTCAGTGTTGTGATTGGTCCCTTCAGGGTTTTTCATGTCAGTGTTGTGATTGGTCCCTTCAGGGTTTTTCATGTCAGTGTTGTGATTGGTCCCTTCAGGGTTTTTCATGTCAGTGTTGTGATTGGTCCCTTCAGGGTTTTTCATGTCAGTGTTGTGATTGGTCCCCTCAGGGTTTTTCATGTCAGTGTTGTGATTGGTCCCTTCAGGGTTTTTCATGTCAGTGTTGTGATTGGTCCCTTCAGGGTTTAACGTCAACCACTTGGATATCGCTCCCCGCTACGCCAGTATACTGATGGGCATCTCCAACGGAGTAGGAACGCTGTCTGGGATGGTGTGTCCTCTCATAGTCGGAGCCATGACCAAACACAAGGTACATCCATTAACGTGCCAAGTCCAAATTATTAAAAGAGAAGAATGTAAATGTTAAGTAAAACGTGTGAAAGCTTTCATCTCACATATTCTGCCCAACATAGGCAACAGCAGCAGCGTCTTGTAACGGCTTGTTTTTCAAAGGTCAAAGGTCATGGCAAGGGTTTAGATATCGTCACCCTATTAAAATAATGGCCTAAATCATTTTTTGACGAGTTTTTGGCTTAAATCATCACCCTATTAAAACAACGTTTTGAGTTTGCTTTATGGAATTAAAGGACAGTTAATGGTCAGGTTTCAAAAAGTTGTCAAAACTGGATGTTGGAAATGGGTTAAGTTGAATAAAAACCCAGCAAAGAAGACCTGGAGAAGTGAGGAAAGGGACTGCCTCCTGACCAGTTTGATTTACCTGACGTGTTTAATTTAACTCAGGGTCATGTCAGGTTTGAGTTTGCACTAATGAATGAAAGGGCAGTTTAAGCAGGTTTAAAGTTGCCTATTGGCCTAAGTCACTTTATTCTTTAATGTTACATAATTGACACACAATGTTCTGCATGTCAACAGTCATCCACTGTGAAGGCCTTTTTGATTGAAATGATTCATAAATATCATATGCTCTGTATTTGGTAAAGTCTTTTGTGTTTTCCCAAAAACTTGAAAAAATGACTTAGGCCATTATTTTAATAGGGTGATGATATCATATAAGCAAACATTATACCCATAAATACAATGGAACGCTGTACTATCCACCTCTGCACCGACAAGTGAGAGACATTAAAGTGTTTGTTCTTGATTTCACTGCTCACACAGGTTTTATAGGCCAGTATTCCTAATAACATTTTATTCCTAATAACATTTTATTCCTAGTAACATGTTCTATCCTTTCAGACTCGTGAGGAGTGGCAGTATGTTTTTCTAATTGCCTCCCTTGTTCACTATGGGGGCGTAATATTCTATGGTATGTATTCCTACACTCCATCAGTTATAAAGCAAACCCCATGTTTCAAATATAGGCAATGCACCATGGGAAATATAGGCAATGCACCATGGGAAATATAGGCAATGCACCATGGGAAATATAGGCAATGCACCATGGGAAATATAGGCAATGCACCATGGGAAATATAGGCAATGCACCATGGGAAATATAGGCAATGCACACAAGTCACTGTATAAGAAATGCATTCTGTCTATGGCACTACTTTTCTTCATTTTTCAAAGTACTAAGTCTGAGCTACTGAAAAACAAACAAATAGAAATTGTGGCTCAATAAAGATAATTTAGAGGCCTCAGCCCACCAGTATCAGTAGCTACCAACCTGAGACAGAGGAATAACCCTCCCTCAGAGCTGGAGTATATCACAGACACACGCAACTATAAGTTATCAGTTATCACCAAATAACCAAAAATATCACCAAGAAACCACCACAGTTAAACACTCTGAACAAACGCAATGCTACATCTGACTTGTTGGATACTCTCATTCATTCTCCAGTTGCCCCACAGCTTGTCTCTTAAAGCGTATGTGTATGTATATGGCCATACTGGTTCTATTAAAGCTGGACTACTCTGAGACTAGACTACCATTATCCTAAACGAGACAATGCTTGGATGCAGGGTTTGAAATCCTGCGTACAGAGTCATGGTATATGCACAAGGGACGACATCAAGACACTGGGTGGATTGTAAAAGATGTCATGTCTTAAACTGAAAGCCGATCAGACAGATGGAGCTGTTCTGTCCTTTTCTCACACCAGGACTCTTTGCGTCTGGAGAGAAGCAGGCGTGGGCGGACATAGAGGACACCAGCGAGGAGAAGTGCGGCATCATCGATGAGGATGAACTGGCCAATGAAACGGAGGAGCTCTACCATGGAGGCGGGCAGTATGGAGCCATGAGCCAACCGGTGGCTGGTTCAAATGGGGGAGGGGCTGGAGGTGGGGGAGCTGGGGCCGGCTGGGTGACGGACTGGGAAAAGT
>OMKK01090900.1:2869-13004 GCA_900302305.1 Polymixia japonica
GTGTGCTGTGTGGGGGGGGGGGGGGGGGGGATCAGAGGGATAGAGTAAGGCAGGGGCTGACCATGTGACCTGACGGTGTAGTAGGATTCCCTAGCAGCTGTCGCGCTCATTCCTTCATAGTGCCAGCCTATAGGCTTCATGGATCTCCATTGATGACGAGCGCTGATAAACTGCAAATCTCTCCAGCCAGCACTGACTGTGGTGTATATCCATTGCAAGTCAATTCCCTATTTTAAAGTGAAGTCATTTGAGAAATGGTGGTCTTGAAAATTGGTAACCAAGTGGGAATCAAGGGATTTTGTCTCACTTTACTGAAATCGCACTTGTGTGATGAATGTGGGGGGGAAAAAACAGTATCACAGAAGATTGAGAATTTTGGAAGATGTTACGCATCTTATTACTGAATTGGAAACAATCACATACCAACACACGCACACGCACACACACTGACACACACACACTTTATCGTTGAGGAATCAGGAAAAGGACATCCTGTGGTGCTTCCCCTGAGCTGTATAGCTGGAAACTCCCACCCCAGAACAACAGGAATGGGCAGACCAGGCACAGTGTAGCCAAACGTTCCCTACATCACAAATCAGTTAATCCCGTTTGGACAATACTATCAGACAAACAACCTTGAAAATAAATGCTAAATTTAAAAACTAAATATATATATACAGTATATTGCCTTATTGGTAGTGAATGTTTGGTTCCATTTGAGCTATGCAAAAAAATAATAATTTATTATTATTCTGTTTATTTATGATTTGTTTGTAATTCCGACTTTGACAACGAATTGGTATGCTATAGCAATTTAAGGTATCTGACATAAGGTGTGGAAAATGTTTCTTACATAAAATATAGCAGGTATGTGCCGCCATCTGCTGTAGAATACACGCACACGGATTATTACCATCTACCAACCAAACGGAAATTGACACTTGGGACAACTGAATGCAAAATTATGCAGAATTACCCTTTTGCTGAAATGTCTTGAGATTCCTATTTTTGTAATTATTTATTATACTTATTATACTGAAAAAAGGTGAGACGCTTCTAGTAGTAACCTAACATGGGAGTTGGAAGATTTCCGACTGTATATGAGCGATGAATCTCATTTGTATCAGATATTCATGAGAGGGGATGTTATTAGTTCTTCTACCAAGTCAAGTTTCGCAGCAAAACGTGCAAGGTCATCATTACGAATTATGCGGATGGGAAATGTAAAAATGAATCACTGAAGTTATTGTGCCGATGCGCAGTCATCCACTTCCGGACTACAAACGTTACCAGAGCTTAGATTTCAGTTGGCTCTCTGTTGATATAGTCTCTTTGTAACCTAGCAATGTTTTTAGCATCACGACTTGAGGTGGGCTATGGTTACTAACCAAAATAGCAGCCAGTTAAATGGATAGCTTTATTTTTAGACAGTTTCGTAGCTAATATTGTTGTAGTAAACTAAATACGAACAACACAGCCCCAGAGTGTGGATATTGTAGCGTGCTAGCTAACAGTGGCTAACGTTGATGTGACTGAAGCACTAAAGGGGAGTGAGTCAACAGGGTGAGACACTTTATTTTGATTTTTTTATGTAATTAAAGTCACAAGATGTAAGCTGCTGGAAAAATACTGATGAATCCTTTACTTTTTGTAGTCGGGCGTAGGTTGTGGTTGGATGCACAACCAGAAAATGCCTTTTCTTTCCAGTCCAGAGTGTCGGTCGCCCCCCTCTCGACGTAGCGCGTCATTGTTTCCGGTGAATTACTATCAAACCATCGCGCTTAGTGATATATAGAGTCACAAAGTTTTCCTATGGGACATACGAGGTTATGTTTTCCTATGGGACATACGAGGGTATGTTGGGTGTGTTGGGATCAAGATCATCTCAATACTATTGACAATAGCTTCTTTCCAAGAGAGAGTATACGAGAGAGTATCTTGGTCGAGTCCACCCTCCCTACAGTGGAGACTATACACTGCATGTATGGGAAATGCAAACTGCGTAGATTTTAATGACAGTGTTCTTGCCCTAATTTTGTCTTGGCGTTAAAGACCTTCATTAGTCAACATAAGCCTTCCAAGTGCCCATGGGGGATTTTTGTAGTTGAAACTACAACAAAGGTCGTATTTTGCTGTGGAGAGCCATCTACTAGTCATCACATTGTGTAGTGGGGGTCCATTCAGTGGGTTAACCATAACATTACTTTCAACAGCACAAATGGCAGTCTGTGGAATCTGCCCGTTTCTTTCGTCCAACCACATTTTCACATCTACAACTGTGGGGACATTAAAAAAAAGTCTCATGAACTTCACTGAATTAGCTTATTATAATCAGTAAATTAATTTTGTTGTAGTGTTAGCAATGTAGCCAAAACTCTCAAATAAATGTCATTCTAGGGTGTATATTTTTCTCTGAATAGAAGATAACAATACCTTTTAAAAGTCTTTAATATCCCCAGTTACTGGTACATCAGACGTTGCCTTATAGGCGTACACTGTGTTTGATTTCTAGATGTGGCCAGGTGGGACATAAAGGATATAAAAGGTGGAAATGGAGATCTGAACCAGTCAAGGGTGACAAATAAAGGGCTCAACCAACTAATACAAACATATTCACATCCATTGACAGGCTACACTGAACTCAGACTGTGGAGAACACCTTACCATGGTGAAAATGTCAAAGATTCAGCTGCTAAGAGCTCTTGTGAATGAGCGCTTGTCTGTGGCTGCAGAGGAAATCTTCAGGATTGTGGAAAGAACGATCCTAGAGTATGAGGAGGAAGTTTCCCATTCCAAGTGGGTGGCTGACAGTCACCAGAGGCTGCTGGATGTTGCCGAGTTACACAGAGCAGGTTTGTGGATGAAAAGGTTGTAATGGAACAGTTCAGGTCTTCAGGAAGCTTATCTACTTTAATGGATCAGGAGCCCTTTTTGTCCATCTGTAATTACTGTCATTAGAAGAACCAAAAGTCATATAGTAACATGTTGGGCCATAGTGATGCTAATAGTGGTTAAAGTTGGAGGTCATGTCTTTGAAAAATCACACCTAACTGCTATATATTTTGCTTAAGAAAATGTTATGCCCTGCATGTAATTTTCTGAGCAGGATCTTGGCGAATATGTCAGTATTTTCTAAACCTCTCATTTTGGTCATACATACATGGCTGTCGGCTCATGTGCCTGTGACTTGGACCTGCCCCTAGCCTTTGATTGACAGTCTTCACCTGATCTGGGATTGCAGGGCGGGGCCAGGTCAGTGCGTTGACTCCACATGCACTGACTGCAATGAGCACACAACATGGACTGACCCCAGCTCAATAGCCATTTTAACAACTATAGGCTGATATGATACAAAAACCACATAGGACATCTCTAAATTAGTTTTTATTTACTTGCACTATCATCAGTACAAATTTTAACTTAGATATCACAAAAAACAAAACACTAAGCCGATTCATTTTTGTAGGGACTGAAAGGAGACTCTCAGGTCATGGTCAATCAGATAGGCTTCTTAAAAACTTGAACTATCCCTTCAAGCATATATTAGATTGATTAAAATATCTATCAATGGTTATAGATGTTCTAGATTAAACTTCCTTATAAATTGCCCAATTGCAGCTACGACAGTTCACATTAACCTTCATCTCCAATGCTTAATTTATCTTCCCCTCTGCTCTAGACCCACTAGAAATCACCATCACAGAAGTTAAGATCCCGTCTAGGCCTCACCAGCCCTCTAAGTGGAACCCCAGGCTGTGCCGGGAGGAGCCAGAGAATGCAGTATTCGAGCCAACAGAGGACTATCAAGCCCC
The DNA here is from genome assembly GCA_900302305.1 of Polymixia japonica. NCBI lineage: Eukaryota > Metazoa > Chordata > Actinopteri > Polymixiiformes > Polymixiidae > Polymixia > Polymixia japonica. The sequence goes on from OMKK01090900.1 coordinate 6,682, forward strand.
GTACACAGGAAATTCAGACTCTTCTGATCCAAGCGAGAACAGCGAAAGTGATCGTGAGATATTGACCGATATTGAAGATGACGATGTGAGGCAAGCCTGTGACCCGAACATGCCACTTAAAATTCTTAAAGTGAAGAAACCATACAAGTGCCCCTCTTGCATGAACAGTTTTTCCTCCAAAAAGACTGTGCGACGACACATTAAAATACATTCCAAGGAAAAATCCTCCACATACAAGTGCCAGTTCTGTGATAGGTTGTTCTGCCACAAGTCTGACCTCATCGTTCACACCAGGATACATACAGGTGAGAAACCATACAAATGCCAAGACTGTCACAAATGCTTTGCTCAGAAGGGAAATCTGGTTGTTCATATGAGAAAACACACTGGGGAGAAACCATATCAGTGCAGGGAGTGTGGTCGGTGCTTCACTAAAAAAGTGGCCCTTGACCGCCATATGGGAAAACACAGCAGACCAGTCACACCAAGGAGTAACATGGAGCAGGAGCCGGGGTCCAGTGTGGGTGAGACACTGTCTCAGGGCCTTGAACCTGGCATCAAGACATTTCCACTTATTATTCCTCCCTATGACCAAAGTGAGTTTGACCAAGAATCTCTACAACCCTTATGTCTTTACCAAATCCAGTCTGTTGACGATATAGATAAGGACTCAGCCATCCCTACAGTTGATCAAATCAAAATGGAACCTGCTGGAGCAGACTGTGAAGTATCAGAACCTGCTGGAGGCAATGAACCTGTCGTTGCATTACATCCAGACTCTTCTGTGGCTCTGAGTGAACAAAGTGAAAGCGAGGAAGAGATAAGGAGTAGAGAACTCATGCCTGAGTTGAAACATCTCAAAATGAAAAGAAAAGGGAAATCTTCTGAGCTGAATGTTCATTTTGAAGTTGGAACAGTACAGAAACCATACAAGTGTCCCCACTGCAGCAAGTGTTTTTCCTTGACAAAGACTTTGATAAGACACGTAAAGATCCACACAGAGGACAAACCGTATCAGTGCCAGTTTTGTGAACGGAACTTTTGTCAAAAATCAGACCTGGTTACCCATACAAGGATACATACAGGAGAGAGACCATATCGGTGCCAAGAATGTTACAAATCTTTTGCCCAGAAGGGCAATCTTGTTGTTCACATGCGGAAGCATACAGGGGAGAAACCATATCAATGCCAAGAGTGCGGCAGTAGCTTTAGTCAAAAGGCATCTCTAGATTTTCACATGCAAAGCCATAGATAGATTTCCTATTGCACTTTATAATAGCAGCTATGTTAGGTCCACAGTCCTGTTTCATGGCATTTTATTTAGTTATTAGATAGTCAACGCCATCGGTATTGTAATATAGAAAATGTGACCCAGCAAAGGAACCAGTTCTGTGACTCTTGTTTATTTTTTGATCAACTTTTTTTTGTTTACAGTATATGAGATATACATCAGACCGGCACATACGGGTACTTTGCCTTATGACACGTCCCCACCTCTTTTAAGGGGAAAACAGACATCGCCATAGATTGTAATGTTAAATGTCAGTGTAAAACACCACTAATAGATTGCCATCAGATATATTCTGACCGTAATATACGTCAGTTATATTGCAACACTGCCTGCCATAGAGCGTACATGAATTGAGTTGGTGCAATGATCCACTCAGTGGCCATTGGTTCAACACTTCCTTGTTTCTTCTTGCTGGCTGCTGGTATTCATGCACCAGGAGAATGGCTAAAACAGCACCAAAACTGTACGAACAGGCATGTCTTTAGATATATTTTTAATAACATCGATTTACTGACGTATATCTGTCCTGTATGATTGTCTTGGAGACTAGCAATCCCAACCAACATAAATATCGCTATAACGAAGCATGAAATCATGGTCAGATTGGTGTGATTAGAAAAGATTAGGTCCAGGGGGACATTCATTATTTAACTTTGATTCGCCAGATGTATGGCATCATAATAACTAGCAATGGTGAAAAGAAAAAGAACATTTACATCTATTGTTATTTGTATGAATTAATATAATGAAAAACAGACCATTAGGAGGCTAAATGTGGCTTATGTAGAAGTGCGGACGAGCAGTCATGTGACCACTAAACATTTAAAAAAAATATATATCTCAGTGCTAAAAGAAAAGTTACATCACCTTCCTTCCTTGACTTTTCCAAAATATGTGTTTTTTTACACGCCGGTGTTTTTAGAATGTCAAAATCACCTTTAGAAACAAAGTTAGAAGCTATTTTGCTCCTATTACTATGAAATAACAACCAGCCTCCCATCAGGACCGTCCTTTCAATGTTGCAGTTCTCCTTCAATCCACCAGAGGGCGCAACGGACAGACTAACTCTCTTACCGATTATTTTAAATTGATTTGAGATGATTCAGGTTGAATAAAATAACTGATCTTCTGAAAATTGTTGTATGGACTGTTATTGATTCCAACTGCCTGTGTTAATAATGGCCTGGACATTTTTGTCCAATGAGCGCATTCGATAATATCGCCCAATAATACAACTTCATATTGTTTGTATCGAAGGTTACCGTATCCAAGTATTCAAAAATCACATAAATGCTACATAGTCTATGAAAGTATAGAAAATACATTTTTATATTACAGAAAATTCAATAGCTTCCTGTTTATAGGGCCTTTATATTATGAGTCAAATGTGATGTCAGTACAGTCTCATCTGTACTCATGCTGCTTCCTATGCATTGTGTTAGATAATAAAGCCACAGATGAAAGGAATAGCTGTATTTTCAATGTTCTCTAAATTAATTTGCATTGTGGATATAGTCTTATTATTTGAATTTATGCCCCGTAAAATCTTTTGGTGAAGCAGACAAGATTTAACTGTCACGCCCTTCACTTCTACTGTGTAGCAGTGGTGGGGTGTCTCCTGGTGCAGTGGTCTGGTGTCTCTCTGTTGGTTTGTTGGTCTGCACGTGTATGGGTCCGGGATTCCAGCTTCCGGAGTTTGCAGGGTTCCTCAAGTCATCCACCTGCTTCCCTTCAGATCATCAACCTGACAGTATATCAACCCGGGTTTGCCAGCCACTCTCCAACCTGCCCGTCTGCCCATAGCTGACCCTGGACTGTTCGACTACCCCGTTAGTCCATGCCCATTTAGTTTCCATTATTATTAGTATCATTATTCTTACTATTGTCTTTGTGTCATGCATTTGGGTCCACTTATTCTGCAGACCGTAACATTAGCTCTTTTTCAAGAAAAATGGCAGCAGTGTAGAAGCTAGTGTCGAAGTGAGTTCCCAAGACGCCTACCTACATCTTCCCTAGTTTCCCCCCACTTCAAAAATCTTTCTTTTGCCCCTGAAACACAAACACAAGCTGGAGAGGCCTGAGGGCACATTAAGAGGAGCATGCATCTGATCTTGACTTTAACTCCTCTCCTCTCCCCCTCCAGTTGCCAACTCTCATTTTACCAGATTTATGTGCCACCTGGCCAGGGATTGGAACTGGCAACCTTCAGGCTACTAGTCTACTTCTCTAACCTCTGGGCTACCTGCCGCCCAAGTTGCCTACCTATTATTTCTACCAGCGCAGCATAATATAGCAGAGTAAAACCGGCCCTGGACAGTCAGGTGAGAAACAACGGTTTTGCCAGTTCAAATGAGCTGTTTATTGGAGGGCTGAGCCACAACAAGATTTGCCTCAAAAACAGAAGGTACTCAGTGATGTTCCTACACAGCAGCTTTTAAACATATAACTGACCCCAGTCTCTCTGGAGATATGCTTCTGACAGTTGGAGTTACTCGTTGAAGACTGATGAGAATCAAAATATGAGTATTGTCACCTAGAGATGACAGCATTTTGTTAGACTGAGCAGGATAAGGTTGTATTTTAAGGTTTTCATTTTGTTTTAGTGCAGAGGGTTTCATTTTGTTGCACTGATTATTTACTTTGTTCACTGATCCACCTGTGTTTGGCCACATTTCTGAATTGTCCTCAGTGATCAGGTGCAGGGTAGTGGGGTTCTGTTGTTTCTGAATTGTCCTATAAAAAAGAAATTAACACTCCTGGCATAATTTAATAAATGTTTCTAACAACATGTAAAAGAATGGTCAAGATATTTTTTGTCTAAGATATCAAAAAATGTAATGTCCACACAGATTTCATCAAATGTCATTCAGCAATATCACAAATTATCAGTATATTTACTGTGTTTGTAATTCTGACGTTAGATTAATTTATCTCAGGGAACCACCCTTGAAACAAGAGAACGATAATACTTAAATCAGTCTTAATCTGAATTTGCATTCATTCTTGGCTTGACAGTAGCGACTGTATACTTCATCTTACACAAACCGCAAGGAGACAAATTCAAAAATAAAATGTTTATTGAACTACTACAGTGAGTATCTATTCTAACTAATTATATAAGTGGAATAAATGAAATAAAACAAATGAATAGTAACAATGAATAATAACATATATGGATAACAGATGACCACAGTGTCACAAGTACATGGAAATAATAGTGATTTCAGAAGGATTGATGTCTTATATGATTGTCAGATCTTTCTACAGAACGGATTCACTTTACCACTGAACACACTTAGCACACTCTTGGTGAGACAGCTGAGAGACTTAGAGGGGAAATCTTAACTCATGTGGATCACAGACGTAACCTCTATTCGCAAACAGACCCCAGGTGTCAGGTCTCAGCCTTGCAGCAAATTTGACATGGTGGCCAACGGTGGTACTGCAGCCTAAAATTCACCTGCGGCCCAAAAAGCTTTTTTCCCATAGATGGCCATTGTAAAAGACAGTCCTCTAGAACTGTTGAGAAGATGCCTACAACACCACATAATACATTAAAATATTTTTTGAATTATGTATTTTTTAAACATGAAGGCCAATTTCTTTAAAAATCACTCAGAGCCTTATAAAACCTTGTTTTTTGTGTGTGACGTCACCTCAGGGTACAGGCCAATGATGTTCGCTCGTGGGTGCGTGGGAATACGTAGGCAGACGCTTGACCGTTGGGCCGTATGCCGGAAGTAAAACCAAGAAGTAAAAAAAAATCTTTGCTTCATGCGCTGGGTGAGCAGCTTTCGTTCAAATGAATGGGCGGCCATTATCCCGTTCATCCTCCAGTTATTATAGAACCTCCTTGTTCACAACCCAAAGATATGTCTACTGCACTGTATTTCCTAACAATTCCCTACTGGTAGCAACACACGGTTGGATGGAAGCGTAAGTTGTCACCTGATGAGAACCGCAGGTTTGGTCCAGAAGGCACTCAGTTCTCTCTCTCTCTCTCTTCCCCTGTCTCTCTCTCTCTCTCTCTCTCTCTCATCTTCTGGAGTGATGCAGTCTGTGTGATCAGACTGTATGACGGAACATCAGGATGATGTTTCGCCCAGGTCTATATTGGTGTGCATATTAGGTAGAATTTCCACATTTTCAAATACATTCTTCAACTTTACCCAATAATTCACCAGGTCATCACATTATCTTAAACAATGACCTGATCATCAAATAATTATAAAACAATCTAACATGATTAAACAAAGGTTAATGTTCTTACAACATATTAAACAGACATTTCTCATCAAATTACCATACACACAGAATGTTATATCCTTGTCTGCCAACCTCCTAGAGGGATCTTCAGTTCTGATTCTGTGATTAATGGTCGACCCTGAAGGGGGTTTATTGTCCTGTGGGGGGCCTCTCCTTGGGTCTCCAACACAAGGTCATTATCTTAACTAAGGCTCCACTATATTGCATAGATTTATCAAACACATTTCTATTTGTATACTGTATTTGTGACACACTTATGCATGTGTTCCACATTTGAGGATTTGGTGAATTTTACTTTCTAGTGACATCACACTAGTCTACTAAGCTAGTCTGACTCAGCACCCAGGTTTTATGACGTGCGTGAGGCACTGACTTCCTGAACACATTCCATTCTTTCTGTGTGTCTCTTCTTAATTCCACCTAAACTCAACTAATATGGGTTCTGATGGTTCCACATATTAGTTTTGACTATGTTCGGTCTAGTCGTTATTTTTGCTCTCCGAAAAATCTAAACACTTCTATTGTAATATATTCAGATCAGTTCATACTTTCAAAGTGAATTTATGTACACAGTATTTGTAGTGTTGGGACATCAATAACAAGGCCGGAATGTAGAACAAAATGCTGTTTACTTAACACTAGAAGCGCCAACGAGGGGTCATTTGACCTCTACGCACTTTTAAAAAAATATATCTCAGCGCAAAATTTTTTTACATCACCTTCCTTCCTTGACTTTTCCTAAATATGTGTTTTGTACACGCCAGGC
>OMKK01090903.1:0-15877 GCA_900302305.1 Polymixia japonica
GCAGCGGTGGGTCCCGTCTGGTTCTCCTCACAGTCAGTATCTGAACAACATGAAAACATTTGAGAAACCCTGTCTTAAATTCTCCCCGATTGTCAAGTTTGTATTTGTAACCTTTTCTTTGTATCTGTATGCGTGTTTCTGTGTGTGTGTGTGTGTGTGTGTGTGTGTGTGCATTCATTCCAGAATAAGACCAAGCTTCCGTTCTGGCAAAACGGGACAGGGGAGGCAACAGGATGGCAAAATGGTTGGCATGGTTACGACAACGATTTCATTGACATGAGGGGCTTCTTCCTTGCAACAGGACCCGGTAACCAGTCCTCTCATATGAATTATAATTCAGGCATTTCCTTGACATTCCCAGAATTTCAAGCAGCAGAAAAGAAACATGTGCTCAGAAATAAGAAGTTAATGCTGAATCATCACATAAACAGATAACATGTACTGTGAGTCTGTACGAGATCCAGAGCATGGCTTTAGACTGTAAACTCCCCAAACAGATGTGTCTGTTTAATCTCATCAACTGATAAAATGTACTATTGACTACTAAGTCAATGATTTGCTGTTGGTTCCTCCTTAAACGCCCTCAGCTCTCCTTCAGCCCCAGTGGAAGCAGTCTTTATCTGGGCCGTGAACCCACGCCCTCCACTGGCCAACTGGTTTATGGCTTCAAAGGTTGAGGTGTGATTGCAGTGGGACAATTTACAGTATGATGGGATGGTTCTGCACTTGTTGACATGAAATATGCAAAACATCACAGACATTTTTGTATGATGGAATATTAATGTTATACTGATTTGTGTGAAGGAAAATTAGATTCCATTTTTTGGATCTAATCATTGGGGGAGCGTGGTGACTGTACTACACAGGACTAACAGAAGTCTGCAGCCGACCTCATTTGAAGTGTCTTGGAATAAAGCATTTAAAAGGCAGAGTTTTTGGAAGTTAACTTTTTATTTGATTACGCTTTACGATTAATCATCAGAACAATCAATAGAACACTCGATTTTTAAAATAATCATTAGTGACAGCCCTAGTTCGATCCCTGTGTGGCCATACCTGCTGATACACTAGATGGCTCACATTGCGCCCCAACCAGAAGGCAAAAAGAGAACTTCCCCCTTGGGGGATTAATACAGTATATTTTTAAAAACGTTCCTGGTGAAGAAAAATAACTGATCATATCATATTAGCGTGTCTCTCTCTCCTCCCTCTCAGATTTCAAGCGAAATGTGAAGGCAGCGCCGATCCGAGCAGTGGATGTCTATAACCTGATGTCCTGGACGCTGGGCATCCAGCCTTTGCCCAATAATGGGTCCTGGTCCCGGGTGGAGTACCTCCTGAATGCAGTGGACCACCCATCCCGACCCACAACCCTCTGGAGCTGTTGCATGGGCCTGCTGGGAATACTGCTGACACTATGGGACTAGGACATATAACCTTAAGGTTTAGGGCATCTTAGAAGTCCTAGAAAACATCAACTGGAAAGAGTTAGAACATTTAGCCATTAACAGCCCCTAGAATCATATTATATGGGCTACAATACATCACCTTAAAGTGGTTTGAACATCCTTAAGGACCAAGAACACAATGCCTTTAAGGACCAAGAATTATTAAAAGGACCCTAACCCAACTTCCCACAAACCCTAACCCACATTATGTGCCTAGAATGCAACACCCTAAATTGGCTGCTGCTATGGACCCAGGAGACCCTCAAACCTTCACGAAGCCTTGAACGCTGGTCAGTCCAAAAAAGTCCCAAAATTGATAGTAGCTCTATCAGTGTCCTGCAGAAACCCCACTAAAAACTCAACTTTTCAGAAACTGAGAAAACATTTTCATATGGTTTTTGAAAGGTGTCAAAGCATTTTCAATGGTTTGGTCCAAGGTTTATTAAACACTTTCAACACAGTGGATGACAACATTAGTTTTCAATTATAGTGAAAAAAGGATACACTTCAGATGTTAGGTTTCTGCAGGAGGGCATCAATAATGTTTATAGATAGGGAATAGTGCCTTACACTTCATATGTATCTGTAAATCTATATCCTATTTTCCAAAATAGTTTCTATAATGAACCAAAATGATAAATAAACAAGAACAAGGAGTTCAGCACCTTGCATTTTAGAAATAACAACATTCTGTTCAATTTGAATTGCCTTCGAAGGACGTTGGGTCATAGATATACAGTATACAAATCTTTATAACCTCACTGGATGAGGTTGTAAAGGACCTTGATAGCAGTCAGATGTAGAAAAGCAAACAAATGAACATAGTAAAATAGAAGAGAATAGAATAGAGGTTTTCACTGTGAACAGCAATTCACATATTTACAACGCCTCTCCTGATTGGCTGCTGCCCAACAAGCCATGCTCCTGTCCACCAATGGTGTTACTTATCATTGGCTCCTGTAGAATCCTGTATGTCTGCTTCACTTCACTTTACATGTGTGTGATGTATTGGAATAGATGATGAACACTACAAGTTCTTTGGAACTAATTATGCACATATTTGCCATCCTAGCAGTGTTTCCCCTTTTTCATGCAGAAGTTGTCGTATGCAACAACAATATGAGCTTTGTCACCACCATAATAAAAAACATAACTATATTTTTCCACGAATAGTTGTGTGAGCAATGTTTACAATTGCCGTTATTCTCATGAAATATTCTAAAGCAATAAGCCACGAGAGGCCGTGGTTTACAGTGATTTTAGAACGGCTAAGGGGCGTTGTTAGGCATGACAGAGCGGTTTCATAAAATAAACACACAGCAACAAAAAAAATGCAACAAATAACAATAACAAATAATCATTCTTCCACCAAGCAATGTAGTTCTTCAGTGACATTCAGCAGAATGGTTGCCAAGCAACACACAGACGCACTGGAAAGCATGATCGGCGCAGTAATACCGATTGTAATGCGGTCACAGGTGTGTTTATAGAGTATTTTACAACGACTTCGAACGAACCAATCATAATCAAGGACCGGAAATATCTGTTTTATAAAAAACATTATTATTTATTGTGATTTATAAAAATCATATTAGTGCTACAACCTGCACTTAAACCAGAACTATGAACCAACGCACCGACATCCTGAAGGTTTAAACTAAATCTAAACTTCCAAAGCAACACAGCTACATAAAATAAAAGGAGGAACACTGCAACACTAAGTTGCCCTTGTTTCCAGATGTTGAATTCCTCTGAGAGACTCTGAGATAATCATGATCACATGATCCTGGTCTTATCTTCTCTGCACTGACACCCAATATTAGATTGAATTGACTATCTGGTCCATCTTGACTTTATAAGTGTTACAAATCCCAGATTTGCTAACTCCCTATAAGCAAACACTCCATCCACAGGAGGTCGTTCCAGTTGTCATTAAGTTCTCACAAGAAAACATCTGGGGGCAGATCCATCTCCTACAGGGGCCCCTCACTTTGGAAACACACACTATCCCAGTCCAGACTCAAGACCCACTTAGGCTGCAATCTACCATACGTCCCATCCTAATCCTCAGCCATTCTCCTTCCTTCCTGCTAGGAGACCCTCTGAGATGATCTTGTGAGTTTTTCTAGGTCTGCCCTGGTGATGAAGTGGCTCCTTTCACATCTATGTTCACATGTACACACACACACACTTGTGTATCTACACAAACAGTCACACACCTCACATCTTGTAACTGTGATGCTTGTCTTTCTCATTTTAATTCAAGTTTGTGTCCTTTTGTTTGTTCCGTAAAGTACTTTGGGACAAACTTGTTTTGTAAACTGCTTTATAAATTTGATTTGATTCGAATAATTAAATGTCCATGATTCAATGGCCAAATGAAACCGGTTTTCCTGTCCTTATGATGACAGCACCAACAGGTTATGGGCCCAGGAGGGAACTAGGAAGACGATGGCGCCGGTTATGTTTTGACAGAGATGAAAAGAATGAGAAGTTATGGGAGACAAAGTTTTTGGGCCATCTGCAGCTGCTAAAGGAGACTGAACTAGGAGCCTAGTGAGGATGAGGAAGAGTATGAGGAAGCTCAGAAAAATGAAGAAGCCGTGAGTTCAAAGTCAGAAATGTGGGCTAGTGTTATGAAGGAGGATGGATTCCCTTGTTGACCAGAGAGCAAACATACAGTGAGGTAGGTGGGTCTATGTGGTTAAAGACAATACAGATGAAACTGAAAACAGGGCCAGATATGTTGTAAAGGGTTATAGTCAAGTGGCAGGAACAGACTACAAGGAGACTTTTTCTCCAACTGCAAATATGTCATCATGTCTCCTCCCACATCCTAACCTAGTGTTGAGTCGCGCCGTCGTCCCACGATGTCGTAACTACGCCGTCTGGTCGAGCAGGGAAGGATCTCCCATGGTAGGATATTGTGACGTCAACACACAGAACCAAAACAACAGAGAGCCACTGGTACACAAACATAATGAACTTGTCATATCGAAATCGATAGAAGTGGAGCAGAGGAACTTGCGACCCAGATTTCAGGCGTTTCCTGTATATTTTGGTTTCATAACCGTGACACTGTCAGCGCGTGTGCAACTACTGATACTCTCTAGCCATGACTTTACTCTTCTTGTTATTGATCATTTGTAATATTGGTGATCTCAGAATTGAGCTGATTCTACTGTTGCACTCAATGTGGTCATTCTAGATAAGAGCATTAATTAATAAGTTCAATGCATAAAATGTCACTGTAGGCCTAAATGTAAGATTAAGCAATCAATACACAATTTTGCTCCATCATAACACCACAAGCAGTTGTATTCCAAGACATCTATGAAATGATCACTGAACGTATGAAGTGTGTATTTACTTGGCTATGCATTTATAACAGCATCTAACTCTTTGATGTTAGCACAGCTATTAGAAATGTACAGGGAGGTTGAATTTCCACTGTTCTTCAGCTAAAGCTCTCCCAGATCCCCCCAACACCGTTGATTTTCTGGATAAATGATTTTCAAGTAATTGTCCAACCAGTGCAGGTGTCTGCGCCTATGCAAACTAATTCTAATATTATGTGAATACTCCCAGAGTGTTGAGGCTGTCTGAAGACGGACGGGCCAGAGGAGCAACCGACCGAGACACTGTTAGAATGCACTAACATGTAAAGTGTGTGTGTGTGTGTGTGTGTGTGTACGAATGCATGGTTCTCTTTCCCTCCAGTCTTTCTCTCCTGTTTTCACTGGTATTCTCAGCTTCCTCTCCACTTTCATCTCTATAGAGTTGCCTGAGTCCTACCTTGGCAGGACCCTCGGTTCAACTGTCAAAGCAGACAGCTGTTCAGCCCAGGTGTACAAACAGACAGGTATATCGCTCCAGATGTGCAAACCAACAGATAGTTGGGATAGTCAGTCTAGTTGTGCAGACAGCCAGATAGTCAGACCAGGTGTGTAGACAGACAGGTAGTCAGTCTGTTTGTGTAGACTGACAGGTTGTTAGCCCAGATATGCAGACAGACAGACAGACAGACAGGTAGGCAGTCCAGGTGTGTGGCAGGATATGAAGGTGCTCCAGTAGTAACACAGAGTCTCCAAGGACCTCCGGATAAATCTTAGGTTATCTTCCTCCTTCTGTTTTGTCTCCAATCCCATTTATCAGTCATGATGAAACCACTCCTCCTCCAATAACATACCTTACTAGTCAAATGGTCCCTCCAATCACAGCAAAGATTTGAGTTTGTATTTCCTGCAGGGATGGGCAACTTGATCGCAGAGGCAGAAAAACACCAAAATAATACGTTTAGGAGGCTGCCTGTGTATGAGTGCATACAACTTAGATATAAATACCATATATATCATAAATCAACTAATATATGTTTTGATAAATATGTAATTCTGGAAAGTCTGGAAGTCTGGAAAATACTACCCTACCACCTGTAATACAAAGCAAATTTTGACTCCATCTCAAATCTCATGTATTTCTAAAGTTTGTTTTTTCAGAAAACGCCTTCATTTCAAGATTGACAAATTGTCCTTTTGAAGTTGTCTTCAAACAAGAATAGGTTTGGACCACAGGACCATACAATGGATCCTTGTATCATGAAGCAGGTTAAGTGTTAATACTTCACGTTGCCACTGTCTGTAACTATGACGTCAGTAGTGGGCGTGTACCTCTGGAAGGTGTTGCAGGGTTCCATGGAAGAGCAATGAGGAAGTAGTTAAACACAGCTGTGGTTTGTATGACAGCTGAACGCTTGCATTTCTCTTTTGCAACAGAAGCAACATTCAGAGAATCCAGATCTAATTTTAATTTTATTATATTTTATGTTGTCATAAAATGCCATACATTTCCAGAACAACATGCTATCACAGAACAGGGCAGATCTGCATAACAATAAGAAAGTAACATATACAAACATTTATTAGATTTGTGGATTTTTCACACATCAACACAAGATCAAAGAAAATAATTATTATAGTGCAACGCAGTATTTACTTTAATACATCACATTTGTGCACACAGTATAAACAACATATACAATTCAAAATGGCTGCAGCAAGCTGGTGGTCTAAAATAAATACCATGTATTCATAAAGTCATGGTTTTAATCCAATTCAAAACCCTTGTCACGTCATCCCCACCTACCTAACCCCACATCTAAAGAAGCAAAAGTTTTACAAAAATAAAAACATCTTAATTCATTCACCAAAACATTACACACTGTGATAAGAAAAGTCAGTGACTACTGGCTCTGATTGGCCAGTAGGTAGAACATCCAGAATTGGTCTTTCAAGTGCAGGAGGACCTTGTCCACCTTGGTCATTGCAAATTATATTTGGAAGCTCTGGCTCTAAGAAGCTTTGAGGGATCTGACTGGAGAATTCTTTTGGATATTTATCCAAATGTTCCCCTGGACCTCTACTGCACTGCCCTGAGAACAACACATTTGGCTGCTTCACTACACTTTGAAAAGGCTGATAGTCATCGTCAACTGGGGGGGGCCTGCCTGCAGGGGAAGGTACAGCGCCATAACAGAGGTTTGCATCACATATCAGTTCCTCTCCACTGTACAGCGTTTTCTCAGATGTGACGTCTCTAGCGCCTGTGACCGCCTCATCAGAGCCACACCCGGCCTCTGCACTTGGATCCAACTTACAAGACACAGGTGTGTTGACTTCGCTGGAGTTATAGTACCTGGTGTCTTCAGCAGATGACAAACCTCCAAAATCCGCATCGCAGGGCTGGTACGAAAAATCTGTTTGCATATGAGATGCTAAATTGGGGTCTTGTTGTCCAGTAAGCAGACAAGCAGGGACCTGCAGGTTAGGATGGGTGTTTTGCAAAAACCCACCCTCTCCAGGTTGGTACCCCAGGTCACAGGACATTACAGGTTGCAGCTGAATCTCTGGGGTACCACTCATAATGTGATTCTGACAGTTGGGAATGAGAATGGAATAGGTCCTGTTCTCAAAGCTAGATGAAAAAGGAGTTCCTCCAAAGTCATCATCTCTTAAATTGACAGGATTGTAATCAGTGGAGAGCAAACTGCCATCTCTGTTTGAATTCGTCACGGACCTGTCGGCCACTGATGACATTAGGCCAAGATCAGGGAGGGCTTTGCGGAGGGCTTCCTGAACGTTGGTGATGATGTCGGCATAACCCAGAGAAGATGAGTCAGTATTGGTGCCACTGCTTTGCTGATGATTTTCAGTTCCACTACTAGTGTCTGTTAGATAAGATTTTGACCTGAATGATAAGGAACAAACATTATTTACAACGCCAATACAAGACAAATGCAATCATACTACTAAAAATCAGACTATGTCTTACTGTTGCACTGGTGTAGGATACTAACCATGATATTCCATCATTTGGATCCTTTTTGAGGGGGTCAGTGTAGATAAAGGAGAAGATGGTTTGTGAAGGCTGTAGGAGCTGTAACAACATTAAATCATAATCTTCAGATTTAAAACATTTCATTATTTAAAGCAAGCTTTTTGAAAATAGCAATCAGTTTATTTTAAATTGCATGACTACATGTCAAATTAAAACCTCATGTTTTCAGAGTACACAGAAAAATGAAGAGCTGACAGCTTTGTTTTGTAATTGACAACTCCACAGTTTTGAAATCATACAATAACATTTTAATGAATTTCATGAATCCTGAAGTCAACTTAAGGGATCAAGGAAAAAAAGAATAAACAGATTGAAGTTGCAACGATTTCAGTGATAAAACAGTGAACACTAATCTGTACACACAACACTAACAGCGGTTTCACCTTTTTCTCTCCTGGAACCATATTTAAAAGTGCTGGGTTTGGATATTTGACACCCTTGTCCCACCACTTAGTTTTGAACCTGCAGACAATCAGTAGAATCAGTTGAAAAAAGATTGACAGAAGACGGATAAACTGCATAAGTAAAACAGAAATGATCAAAAAACAACACATTTCTAATGATACATTATATGATGATATGATGATATAATGGTCTAATGATACAAGACAATCCTTTTTGTCAGAATAACTTACCTAAAAAAACAGGCCAAAAGAACACTAGTAAGAATGATAGCAGCAACACTGAAGCTGATAACTTTAGTTGTTTGTTGACTTTCAACGGAGGCATCTGTTAAGTACAGAAACATGTAAGTAAAGGGTTAAGTTCAATACTCATATATGGCAGGTGGCGTTTCTACACAGAGAAAAGGGATCAGATCTCTGTTCATAGATGAGTTATTCGACTTGGAAAGTACCAATATGTTTACTTGATAGATTATTTGTATGTGCGACTATCCCCAAAATGTACACGGTCAAATAAATATTAGATTGTATCTCCTATTGAACATAGCTTGAGGAAATAAAGTTGAAAAGCATATATGTAACGGTAAACACTTACCGGTTCGGAACGTCTCCTCGTTGCTGTTATCACTGTAAATACGACTAAATGATGAGTAAGTCTTGACGGTAACCAAATATTCTGTGCTTGGCTTCAAATCTCGGCCAGGAATTTCACACAGTGTGGAACACATGTTGATGGACACCTGTTGAGGAAAAACATGTATTATAAGAGTGTTGATGGACACCTGTTGAGGAAAAACATGTATTATAAGAGTGTTGATGGACACCTGTTGAGGAAAAACATGTATTATAAGAGTGTTGATGGACACCTGTTGAGGAAAAACATGTATTATAAGAGTGTTGATGGACACCTGTTGAGGAAAAACATGTATTATAAGAGTGTTGATGGACACCTGTTGAGGAAAAACATGTATTATAAGAGTGTTGATGGACTCCTGTTGAGGAAAAACATGTATTATAAGAGTGTTGATGGACACCTGTTGAGGAAAAACATGTATTATAAGAGTGTTGATGGACACCTGTTGAGGAAAAACATGTATTATAAGAGTGTTGATGGACTCCTGTTGAGGAAAAACATGTTTTATAAGAGTGTTTATGGACTCCTGATGAGGAAAAACATGTATTATAAGAGTGTTGATGGACACCTGTTGAGGAAAAACATGTTTTATAAGAGTGTTTATGGACTCCTGATGAGGAAAAACATGTATTATAACAGGATGCTGCTGCATACAGAGGTTCTTCAGGGACACAAATTTGAGACATGAAGTGTCTCCCTGGACCCATTTTAAGGTTTTTATTTATTTTTCTTTTGAATCTGAATTTATGACTGTATAGTAATAATACAATGTCACAGAAACACACTGAACATATGACGTCAACCAAAAAGGCCAATAAACTGGATCACATGACTGGAAACATCATAAATGGTAAATCACATAATCAATTAACACAGCTAATTAGGGACCCACCAAGAAAAGTATTATAAGTTGTATTTGTTATATTCTGTACAATGACAATAAAGATTCTTAACTTAACTTAACAGGACTGCAACACATTTTAAGTAAACACTGTATTGAATGGTATCATAACTAGGGATGCTTTGATTAGAATAGTATTCAGTCAAATCTTATTATAATGCAGAACATGCAAGCAATGTGATGCAGATCATTTCCTCCTGGTCTGTGTGACAGTGCAGCCTACCGTGTTGGTTTCTCCTTTCTCTCTGTAAGTCACCGTAGCAGTCAAGTGTTTATTGAAGCTCTCTTTATCGTAGTTTGTCTTCCATTTGATTAGAAAATCCCCGTCTGACTCTTCTACTGTAGTGATTGTTGGTGTTTTGGGCTTTACTGGTAAAGATTAGCGAGAATATTTTAAGAGTGGTTCAGTACAGTATACGTAGGCTAAAATAAATCTTTATTTTAAACAGATGTTGTTATTCTGTTATCTTTGACATGTGAATCAATATTTGAGAATATGTACAATCTCCCCAAAACCAGAAACAAGAGATTCATGCTCTAATCTATGATGTTCCTGAGATTAACTTTCTGAAGCTGGTCAATTGACAAAAAGTGGAAACTGACTTTGAGGACACTTAGAATTTTTATTTTTGCATTTTTGCATTTTTACATGCATCCGAGTTTAATTTCATTGTGGTACTAATTTATATGAACCACAAAATGTGCCCATGTTCCCAATAAATCACAATTAATACTATTGCTGTCTGTAAAGTCCTTTGTCCATTGCAAATTGAGCATTTCTCAATTTAGTGTTATGACAAAACTAGTCTTGGCTGTCTGGTTTCTGGCTTTGGGAGATAACTGTAACACATGTTAACAACTACCTAAACCATAGGATTAACACATTTTAGAGTATATTTTCACTATAAGTAAATCAACCCACTGGTTTCTTCGATGGCAATGTCTTTGGACTCCAGACCTTGTCCAGCATACCACAGCTCTACTGTGTGGTAAGTTTCTAAAACAAGGTTCATATCCATTGTGACAAAGCAATGACACTGACCAGGAACCAGATCATCCTCAGGCTGCTTGAGAAGACATGGCTCTCTGTGAAATACAGATCAACAGTGTAACAGTGTGTCTGTTGTACTTCCCCAATTTCATGGACGTTTACATTACATTTTCACATCGTTCAATTTACAAACTCAACCAAAACTGGCAATATTGATCAGAAAGTGCCGTTAATACAAAGTAGCAATAGTTCATTACTTACATTATGTCTGTGATATTCAACTTGTATTCAGGACAGTTTGTCTTGTTCGGTGTTGGATTAAACTGGCAGAATATTAATCTCTCATAGTCGTTGTAACACTGGAGATGTCGATCTTCCTTATCTGTGGAAACAACATAAACCTTAATACAACCAGTAATAAACAACATATATAAACAACATATATATAAACACTATGTCCATGTATCTTCCAGACAAGAAAATAAAGAAAACAGCTTCTTACCAGAAAACGATGTTTCACACAAAATGTTTCCAAACATAAGCAGGATAAAGGACATTCTTCCATTTAGAAACCTGAAACTAAACAGATTTTCACATAATATTATTGTTATGGAGCTTTTCTCTTTTGTTGTCACATCACTCGTCGACATGAGAAAAAATCAAATAAATTACCTTCTCAACTCCATGGTCATTTTGTTAAATTATTTTCCTTAAAAACAAACCAAGCCAACTACGACATATGTCCTACATGAACACGCAGGTCGTCCAGGGTTAAGAAGCGCACAATCCCACCTGGACTAGGATTACTGGAAATGTTGCGCCTCATCTCATTTCGTGGGAAGTTGGTCCCATTTCCTCAGTCGAGCGGTGGGGTGATGTGCACATAAAGCAATGACACAAATATGACAGTCAACTTTAATATCCTGAATATGAACTGCACCTGGTTATACTGTGTCCTTCATTCTTTAACTATACTTCTTACTATAAGGAGAAACGGGTGCGCTTTGTCACGTCTTGACAGAGTTAGTTTAGAGTGATTGAAAACATAGTAAAACGTTTCGGGGAACTGAACAAACCCCTCGTCCCAAACACGGAAGTGCGCTTTGTTGCGGGCTGCTGTTGGAGAACTAGAACAGTGACGTCATTAAAGGTGCTATTGACAACATCCAGCCACTAGATGTCGTTGTTTTCACTTCACAACACCGCTGTTGCTTCCAGCAACATGACCCCTCAAGTAGTTGCCAGTTCACTACACAACCTGCATATTTCCGTAATCTAGTGGAGTGAGATTCAGACAGACTCAGTCATGTCAAGTGAATCTTTCGTGGTACAGTAATGAATTCATTTTGCAACATGTAGCTATACATTAGCTATAGATTTAGGTTACTTTGTGAGGTGGTGTTTCAAGATTCATCTAAAGTAATCTAGACTATGGTAATCTATGGATATGGCTGTCTAGCTTTATGTAACGTTTATCTTGTCATCTAAGCAGTGGTGTAGTGCAGGGTATATGCAGGTAACGTTAAGGAAGGTGATTTTGGAATTGTAATCTGTTACAGATTACCTGCTTAGACTTGCAATCAATGATGAGATCCCTTAAGTACTATTATCATCAACTGTTTTTAACCTGTACTTTCAATTTATCTAAAAAAGATGTTATGAGCTCAATCAAAATAGCTTTTTCTTGAAGAGGCACTTCACTAAGACAGAGCTAATTTACTGTGGTTACTGAGTTTTACATAATTAGTATGATAAAATAACAAACACAAAGCATTATAACCCAATATATAATTAACAATATATAATGAAAGACAATAGCAATTTTTTTTTTTTTCAAAATTACAGCCAAGACTATGCTGAAATAATAGTTCAGAGGGGTGTACTAGGAAACAAGATTATCAGGTTAGCAACCATTAATTGAGGATCCCGTGGAATCATTTCTATTCCTGGATATGTGTATTATATATTTTCAGTGAAAAATAAATAGATGTGCAGGTAGTGAGAGAGGGTCTCTTCGCAGGGCAAGAGTTTTAGAGACCATTAAAACATTTTGGCTTTCCCTGGATCTATTATCTGTATGAAAGTCATACATTCTCAGCTGAGGGGATGCAAGCTTCTGCAGCCGTATATCACAAATGCATTGAAGTCATGCCCTTAACTTTCTGTTTCTTCACTACAGGCAAATATGAATTCCATCTGTGATGTGGATAATGTTATTATCACTAAAAAGTCATATCAGTTTGTGCTTTAATTATGGGACAGTTAATGAATAAACTTAGGTCTAATTGCTTAAGCAGTCAAGATTTTATGCTGTATCAAGTTTAAGGTTTAAGGGCTATAGAATGTGCTGTTGTCACATTAGAAATAAACTGGGCATATTGAGTGGTTAGCTAAATAAGGTATTAACTTGAATGAATTTACACGATTAGCAATTTTCTGCCACCATTGAGAATCTCTGGCTTTATTGGCAGCAACAGTGTTGCTTTTCGCCGTGATCATGTTTAAACTCATGCTTGTAAAATGTCTTGTTCCTCAGAATTGAAATATAGAGCATGCATTCCATTCTGTAGCTTGAATAGCAAAGCCTGTTAACTAAATGTTGGTTTTGTCAAGCCAACCAACGCAAATAAACCCTGTATGTTAAGCTTCCTTCGTAGTATACCCCTCTGATGTATTATAACCTTGCTGTTGTGTAAAACACGAAACTGAACCTTAAAATCGAAGTAAAAAGTGTTTGTCCTGAGACAGTTACAGCTTTTTTTTCAAAATTATTGAGCATCAATGAGGAAATAAGCATCTTTATGTTAATTCCTGAAAAAAATATTTTGATCAACAAGCTGGAGGCCAATCATAGTACGCCAAAAGAAACACACACAGCAGCAGTGTAACCAAACATTGTTATTTTATTATCTTAAAAAGTAACACAATCCCCATGGGGTATATCACATACACTACAACAACGGTAACACCAGTACTACACATGGAGGGACTTTCATATATTATAGACAATTAAAAAATCCCTCTTTTTATTGTTTAAATTATTTGACTAGGCATGACAGATAAACATCATTTACAAGTATGACATACCGTCACCATTAGAAACAATGTTATTGTTGAACCTCCATTTTATAAACCGTCGCCAATGTTAAGGGAAGACATTTCATGGACTGTCAGTGTGGAAAAAGGGTAGGAGATTGGGTGATGGGTTGACGGAGGGCCACCAGGCCAAGCAGGAGCAGGGGGATCAAGTGCAAACATTAGACGTGGGGGATGGAACCCATGACCTCCACCAGGCAGGGGGCCAGATCCCTATTTTAGTGGTAAAAGAAGGACCGGAACCCTGGTGTTGTGTCAGAATAGGGACAAGAACCCTGGAATAGTGGTACGATAGACCTTTACCGTAGTGCTAGAATAGGAACTAGAACCCCAGTATAGTGGTAGAATAGAGCCTAGAACCCTACTGTAGTGGTAAAATGGGGACTAGAACCCTACTATAGTGGTAGAATGGGGACTAGAATCCACAGGTTTCTGCCCTCTCTTCTATTGTGAAAGAATAGACGGTAGAACCCTAGGATAAGGGTAGGATAGGGGCTAAAAACCCTTATGCAGCAGTACAATAGGGAATAGAACCCTACTCTAGTGGTGCAAAAATGAGTATCCATCTAACATCCTGTTTTCTAAAATCATACCATGAGCCATTTATATACAGAGTTTGGCCAGGTTGTATTATGGCATCATGTTGCCGTCCCTTCTTTAGAACTGAGAAATGTTGGTAACAAAAATGGAGCCATTTCCTCCGCAACACCACCATGGTGAGAAGCTAAACATTTTAGGTTCATAGAATCACCAGTTGCCAAGCAAACACAATGAGGCATGATTGTGGAGCCAACACAGCTGCCATTGATAACCACAAAGGCCAAACTTTGTCATGTTATGGCGCTGGTCCAATCTTGACCCACCTGTTAGCTTTTTAAGGGCAGGATTTGAGTTCAAGTCCCTCCCTGGGATCAACACAGAGGTTCACTCTGTAGAGGAAGTCATGTGATACCAGTGGTTGTCAGGGTAATGATACAGGGAGGGGGAGGGACTGAACCGCGGTGCTATCATTTACCATCAGTAGAAGCTTTGTTAACAAAGAGATAGAGAGGGAGACGACAGGAGAGTCCAGCACTTTGATGTATTCTGTGTGTGTGTGTGTGTGTGTGTGTGTGTTTGTACATAGACATTCACAGGCTAGAGGCTGATGACAGTGTGATAGTAGAAGGGGTGGGGTTTTGTGTTTTTGCTGCTGTGGAGGTAGTTGTAGAAGAGCCTGTAGGACGACAACACTAGGATGACTAACAGCTCCCTGAGCCTATAGGACAACAGGATTCAAATGATTGACAAGTTATTGGACCTATAGGACTGCAGGATTCATATGGATGGGCGAATCCAGCTCAGCTCCGGCCTAGTTTCATGATTACAGATGTTGAACCTGTGTCAGTTTCAAGTGTCGTTCTTGTTTCACATTTTCCTATGCCGTAGTCAGTGGTAACCCCATAGTGCAGTGTAGGCCTAGTACCAGTTGGTAGGCCTGCAGGTACCAAGTATTTCATCTTAGGGCGTCTGCTTGTCTTTAGGTCTGTTAGACTTCCTCAATGGGTCGCTTTCTCATGTGCCATTTCACAATCGCAAATGATTCAACTCAAATGCTCACGAGCAGGGACTCAAAATGGCCATTGCAAAAGTGGTACAGATGGGTGCTGTCATATATCAGGTGTGGGTTGTTATATAGTATCACCCTTTGTTATTATCATCACAATATTATGCAGGTTTTATTATATTTTGGCCACAGGAGACCTCCACTTATGTCTTCAGCACCAGAAGTGAGAATGGCTCAAGGATTTGATCAGAACAGCTAAAATATAGAAAAAAAGTAACTAAGAAAAAAGGAAAGTTGTAATATCAATTAGAGATGAAGGGGAGACCTGCGTGTTCAGAAACACCCCTGAAATACACACACACAACAAATCACATCCCTGCTTGCTCCATATAATACTGTCTGGTGTGGATTAGTTTGGTCTGGCTCACATATCCCCATCCCCAGCCTCCTGTCGTCCTGTCAGT
>OMKK01090905.1:13460-25564 GCA_900302305.1 Polymixia japonica
GTAGAGGAAATGTGGAGATATGCACTAGCACATCAAAGTTCTAGTATTACGCAACAGTCTCACTGCACAATGCTTAGTTCTAAGGTCTGAAATGTGTCGCCACTACGAGATTCCTCGTTTAGCACAAAGGGCAATCTAAAATAGAAGGCTCTTAGTGGAAATGAGTGAAACGCGCGTGCAAGGCGGTGAATTGCACTGTCTTGATTATCTCTCATGTTAATCCATAACGCACCTTGTGATGTTTTTCCAAGTGTTCCTTATAGTTGCGGATTCTTGCCGTCAAAATGGCCACTGAAAGGAAACAGAACGGTTAGGGGAAGCAGGGAGATTGCATAAAAAGGGGAATTTAATTGACATTCGTGACCTTTCAGAAGCATTGGGAAATGGGAACCCACCCTTGACTTCTATGGAGCTGCGGTCCGTCTCATCCCTCTGGACCTTTGCAATCAGCTGCTCTCTTTTCAGCTGTAGCTTCTCACTCTGTGGACATGCATAGGAAGCAGTGCTCTACACATCACAACCTGCCACAACTCTTTGAAAAAGAATGAACTGGCAAAGGGAAACGTTTTTGTGCTACAGATGAGTACTTACATGGCTTGCTAACTCCAACGTGAGAAGCCTTTTGACAAGATCATCAGCCCTATTAGGACAAATACGCCAGTATTAGAAGAGTAGTCAGTGATACACGGTACAACTAGATTTATGAATGGAGAATTACAACGCTCTATGAACGCAAGATCCATAGTAAACCTAAGGACTACAGTATATGTACGTTTGAGCGAGGGGAACAGCAGCATAATCCATCTTCAACATGGTTGGAGGGAGATCACTTAGTTGACTTTCAAGGGCTGGAAGAAAAAAATACATGGATATAAAATGAGTGTCTCTCAAAATGCCAAAAGTAGATTTCAATACCCTAACACCATACCTGGTTTCTTTTTCCTTGCAGCCCGGGCATAATGTCTCACTACTGGCTGGATCGCAAAGCCCCCGGCAACTGGGAAGAGAGCAAAAATATATTTGTGTGTATATTTGACCAAATATGTGTACATAAATATTACATATGTGCGGATAAACAGTGGGAAATGTTTAGAGGAAGCTTAATGACAAAGACTGCTGATGTTTCACGAGGAACACACAGCAAAGTCTGATGGTTGGTTTCCCACCAACTAGCCACAGTCTATTGAGCAATGGAAAAAGAAAGTTGGTCAGATGAGTAAACCCTCACCTTGTTCTCAACAAGCACAAGACTATGATAAGTGAACAAGTCAACCTGTACATAGTGGTAGATACACTTGTTTTAACGTAATTCCTTATAACAAACTCAAGCTGGTTTTTATTCATTTTAACTTTTTATTTTTCTCAAATGAAATTTTTCTCAAACGACATACCACACACTCACCAAAAGGTTTTAAAATGACATTGGGTTAATAAGATGATTTTTCTTTTAATGGTGTTATTACTTACACAACTCATATTTTTCTCATGGGACTGTGAAGAATATTGGTCTACAACAATAACAGGCATATTTGTTTCAAGTGTTAGGGTTATAACTGCTGTTATATGAAGAAAAGGGAGGCATGTTTTTGACATGAAATACTGTGTTCAATATACATCAGCAAATTCAAAACAGGATATATCCAGGTGGTGATCATTTGAGATGAGACTTGAGAGGAAAACAAAACTATAGCTTCTTATAGCTGCGTCACATCAAGTACTTGGGACACTCACAACAGGATTAAAAAGGTCCTCAAAATAGGGTGTGGGGAACAGCAGACTGACCAGTAAGTTAGAAGATTTCACTATACATACTTTTTAAGAACTACTATTTAATTACAAGATAGGAGGACTGCAAAATACATCGAGAGAACAGGTATTCAACACACCTTTTCCTCTCTTGCAGATACACAATGACACAGTCTTACATATTTTGCTTAATCAAATCTAAATATTCCTTAATCATTTATTCTAGACCCATGTGGTGGTGCTTGGCATGCTCGGGGCTGTAGAGACAAGAGTGTTTATTGAACAGAATGACAGAGAGGCATGCAAGTATACTGTGTTGTAGTCACTGCTGGGTGACCTAGTGGCGCAGCAAAGAAAGCTGTTAATTCAGATATTAGTTTGACGATCCACCTTCACAGTTCTGAGGCTGTCTACCAGCTCCCCCTCCGCCTGACTTGATTATACAACAACAGTGCCCACTCCCGTTCACGTTAACAAAGCTCCATCGGGTTTCTTTTTTGTATGTTTTTTTTTCTTTTTCTTTGGTGTTACCCTGTTTATTTTCCTCAGTGACACGTGTTTTTATTATCATTATTATTATTATTGCGAAAAACATAATATGCAGTACAAGGTAGGGATCGGCAATACATCACAATGACATATTTGCAGGAAAGAAAAGCAAACCAAACCAAAAGTCTTGCCATTCAAAGACATCATCTATCTGTTTATCTAAAACCGATCATGATAATCGGGGGTGTTTGGTCCAGACTTACCACCGTTGTGTCCAGTCCTTCCTATTAACGCCGAGCTGCATGTCCAGCTTTTCGACGAGATGGCAGAGCAAGTCCCCGTCAGCTTGGATAAAGCACCGCTCTCTCGCAAAACAACAGACGAGGATTTCAGAACGGTTCGCAAAGCCATGCCCGTGAACATGGCTGGAAGGTTGGACGATTTTTAAAGTCTTCCGAGGCGATGAGAATGTGACGGGCAATAACACTCGTCCCCTACATGAGGTCCGCCATTTTGACTAGGCCGATCTAGTAGATTGCGGAGCGGAGTTCTGCTCTGTTAGGCTTCGCTATGGATGTTAGAGTTGATCGATGTGGCAAAAACCGATCCAATTCAAAATCGATTGTCGAAATAGGTAATATATTTTAATTATTATATTATATATATATTACATTATAATTGGAAATAACTCGGCAGCCTAATTTGACTCAATAAAGATTATTTATCTATTGCACTTTATTTCTGTATCTCAAGTCCTTGGTCGAGGGCCCTACTCCCAAATCCTACAATGACCTTGGTGTTTATTTGGCAGAAGTGGAATTAGGCTCAAATAAAATTCTGAAGACCTTAGTTCTTAAGTTATTGGTTATTGGAGTACAGTAGATCTGCAGTCGATGTTGGTGTGTAGAGACACTTTGACAAAAAGGTTTATTTTATTACACAGGTTTAATGTATCTGCACAATGTAGCACCATCCAAGCAAGGATATTATCAATTTAATTTTTAAACAATGATCGTCATATGCATTTACAGCTCTATGTTGGGGGCGATACAACCCAATAGTACATACAGCTCTACACTGGTTCCCATTACTTGTCTTGAATGCCTTTCCAAAGCAATTAACCATAATAAAGCGCCCTTATATTTCAGTCTGAGCGTCGTTTATGGCTAATGTTTGGAGCAAAGGAAAATCATCCCAAAGAGTGCCAGAATCTGCATTTTCGCCTGGGCCTCCATCTTGGAATTGTCCAAAGAAAAACTGCTCCCTGGGCATCCTGTCATCAGAGGGCATATTCTGGTAGCTCTTTGGGGTGAAGGGTTCTTCTGCCTCCAAGAGGGGCTGTGTGGACTCAGAGCGTAGGTAGGCATGGGGACGTTTGGCTTGCTGGCTTGTATATGGACTAGAGAAGATCACAGTAGCATATGAACCAGACTCGCTGTGTGTTCCAGAGCACCCAGGGGTGAGCGGAGAACTGCAAATGGACTCTCCCAGATCACTGGTAGCCTCTGTACTATTGTGTGACCAAGTTTCATCACCCCCCTTATTGTGCTTCCTGGAAAGGTCCATGAGGCTGAGGTGGGAAAGGTACACCGGATTGGGCTCCTGAGTTTCCCAGACAGGGAGGATATCCTGCAAAAGGAAAATGTATTAGTCATCATTATCCTTTAATAATGAATGACAAAGCATATGTACTGTACTTTATTAACTATGTAACATGCCATTTCCTTGAATAATTTAATCAAGATTCTTCATACATAAAACATGTTATCATGCATAGTGAGAGGATTAGCCTGAACGGCCTTGTACGATAGCAACATCTTAAGTCCCATCCGGGCTACACGAGGACCCGAATTCACCTGGTTAGTCTCCGATGTCCACCTCTTGATGCTGCTGTTAGCTGGATCGGGGATCATAGGGCAAAAGCACACTTTCAGCCTACAGAGGGGAACCAAAAAAAAAAAAAAAGCCTATTTTTAGTACAAATGATACACCGCAAAATAGCAGCGGATGACGGAGTGGCTAGACTCTCACCGTTTGTGGTGTGAGAAGCAAGTCAAAACTGTGATTATAATCAACAATAGCAGTCCGACGCAGCAAGGAATTACAATCATCACCACAGCAACCGCATCTGAGAAAGAAAAACAAAACAAAACACGAAATGTCTATTATAGGATGATGTTTTTCCATATACGCTTTTTGCAAAAACACATTGTCAAATGATGATACCAACCCATGGGCTCGGTTTTCAAATTAACCATCGATCCGTTCAGGCTCCCGCCGTCTGTGCTAACCATCATAAAAGCTTTGTACAAAGAAACAGTGTTGAGATCTTTCAGAAGCACCCTTCTCCTTTCCAGGTCGGCCGTCACAACTGCAAAACAGTGAAAGATATTGGCTTAGCCTCAGGCAGGTACAACAAAACATTTAACGAAGAGCAACAAAACAAAGTATTTGTTTTAGCACCTTTAATGTGTTCCTCCGTATCCCAATAGAAGACCTTGTAGCTCTGGACGATTCCATTCCT
Source organism: Polymixia japonica (assembly GCA_900302305.1). Lineage (NCBI taxonomy): Eukaryota > Metazoa > Chordata > Actinopteri > Polymixiiformes > Polymixiidae > Polymixia > Polymixia japonica. The sequence goes on from OMKK01090905.1 coordinate 18,220, forward strand.
GAGGCCTATTGGAATCTCATCCCAGGTAAGCTCAATATAGGAATGCCAGGTCTCTTTCACCCTTATTTTAGGTACTATGGCAGGAGCTGCAAAAAAGGGATCTTCATGACTAATGTCTTGATTTCAAGCTTTTTCACGCTTTTGTTGCAATTTTGTGGCATTTGCAGATCATTCAAAACATTGTTGCCGGCAAGAATTGTAATTCATTTTATTGCCACAAGAGGGCATTATTATATAAGACTTCAGCTGGAATGAACCTTGAATCTTGCACCAATAGGCAGCAAGCTGTTATCTCACTTGTTCAAAGGAGAGACACCCCAACTCCCACACATCTCCCTCCTCTTGGTGTGATCCTCTCTGTGCCTTCAGTGACTTACCCTTTTGTCTAGAGTAGGCCGTAACGGTCAGAGGAAGGCCTATCCCGTCCTTATACTTAGGATACACAGAGATCTCGTAGGGCTTGTACGGTTCAAAGGTACCTATTGACAAGAGTGAAGAAGTTAGAGTGGATCAGTACTCATAATTTAAATTGACCAACATTTGAACTTTGAACCTCATATTAATAAGCAGTCTTGTATTTTTCAGTTGAGAAATATTGCAAAACTCAAACCTATACTATCAGCCAAAAACATGGAACTTCTAGTGCAGACCTTAATCTTTTATCGCGTAGATTACTGTAACTCTCTCTGCGCTTGCATCACCCAGTCCTCTCTAGCTCGCCTTCAATTGGTGCAAAATGCAGCAGCCAGGCTGTTAACAAAAACTAGTCGTCCGTCCCACATCACCCCAGTTCTTGCCTCCCTTCGTTGGCTTCCAGTAAAACATACGTACAAGGCCTGGCCCCTGCATATATAGCAGAGTTATTGAGCTCCTATCCTAGCTGTCGGCCTCTCCGATCATCTGATCAAGGCCTTTCATCTGTTCCCCGTTCCTATTTTAAATCCAGAGGTGACCCGTACTTTAAATTGATTGTATGAAACAATAACTATAAAATGTTTGGGCCGTAGGCAGTATACTAGGACTGTTGTGGCTACTGGTATACAATTAAGCTCATAACAGAAATGTTGCCCAACACGAGGGGAAACGGGCCCTAAAACATACGTACCTGTTATCAAAAGGCTTGACTGGTTTCTGTGAGCCAGATCAAAGAGGATGAGAGAGGGGTCTTCTTTTAACAATGGCCTCCTTTCCACCACATAGCCAGTGATGCCGGGGAAAGCCAGGCTTGTCCATCGGACCAGTAGCGAGCTGTCATTGTAAGGACGGACCATAACGTCTAATAGAACACTACGAGCTGGACACACAAAAACATCTATTATCGGTACATGGTATCTGTACCACCGTACGATATCTAAGGCATTTCTTAACCAAGGAATCATATTTAAAGTGGCAATCTCGAAGATCTCCGAAGATTTTCATTGAAATAAACGTCTGTTAAGTCACTATCTATCGCCGAATGAGGCAACACAATGGTGATCGAGCCTATGGTCCACTGATGAAAGGCCTCGCATTTGCAGTATTATGAGTATTAAGAACCGGGTGTCTGTGGCGACTTCCCCCGCCATGCGTTCAAATCACGAGCAGCGCAGTTAGCGGAATTGCACCTGCAGTTACCGCTTTTCGCCATAGGCGCCGCCAAAGAGAACGAAACGGAGACCTTCGAGATCGCCGCTGTAATCACGGCGGTGCTCGGAAGCGTTACCTTTGCGTTGAAACACGGGAACTTCGGTGGGGTTGGACCTCCCCGCTGCGTTCACAGCACGAAGGAACACTTTCTTTGCTCCTTTTGGAAGCTGGAAAGCACAGTTGTGCCCCAGCGTCGAGCACACCTGTCCCTTATCACCTGGCAGTCTTTGGACCGAGACAGTGTACGACACATTTCTGCTGTTGGCGTGGAATTGTTTTGACGGCTACAACAGGAAAACAGGAAAAGCGAGAAGACCTTTTTTTTTAAAAAGGACAGGCCTAAGACACACAACCGCTATCACAACCACTGCTACCAACAGAAACAATCTGCGTGTCAGTTTGTGACAGGCGTCAAGCATCGTGTGCGGCGCGCCTACCTTCCAAAACAAGTGTACGCTGAAATGTTTTTGCGTCTGCTCTCCTGATACCTTCATCCAGGAGTCTAGCGGTCCAGTGGGAGCTGGAAAGAAAGAGAGGGCTGTCAACTTCACCGCTCATCAAAGTCTGTGCTTCTCGGTAGAAAGTACAACTTTTCCATAAAAGTCGGCCTCATGGATTCAGAGAGCACAGCAAGGGTCAATACATCAATTCGACTGGTGCTATAGAGGCGAGTACTAAGAGATGTAGAACGTTCAATTAGCATGTATTGAAAAGACCAAGAAATGGAAGAAGAGGTAATAGATTGGAAAATGTTAGAGCGATGAATTGTGTTACACTGAATTGATCCAAGCCGTTACCCCTCTCCAAGGTGACTCCAGAGTGACCAGTGCTCCATTCACTCCAGGGACTCTGTTGATAACGAACTTTAATCTGGGCGCGATACTCTGTCCCGTGGAGCAGGTGACACACTTCCACGGGTCTGTTCGGCATCACACGGGTCACCGGGATCTAACAAGAGCACGCAGTCCACACACACACACACACACACACACACACACGGTTGTTTATTACCATTTTATCAACGCTGTTCAAAATAACAAGAGGCTTTAGTTGTTCATCCTCACCGGTTGTTCACTTCTGTCTCTGCTCTCGGTAGTTTGCAGGCGCACTTCCAGCTTCAGGCCGGTGACAGGAACCCAGGCCTGGTGCGCGGATAAGCTCCAGCTCAGGCTCAGGCAGCCGTACCTGTTTGGCTCGGTTTGAACCTTCAGAATCTTTGGAGGGTCGAACTTGGCTAAAACAGAAGAGACAAATTAGAACTCATAGTAAAATGTCGCTTCAACACAAAACAACGCTGAACCACAGATGTGTTTTGCTCCTTAGGTTTTTATTTAGATTTAGTTTGAATGATTTTTACAGAAAAAAAGTATCTAAAATTAGTTGATATAGACAAAAAATATGTGAATAAAACATGATACTATTACACATCGTATCTGTGCCGTGGTTTAGCGTGATTGCCGTCTTAAATATGCCCAAGCATTCATTCTTACCCGACCTAATGGGCTCCACGGTATTTGTTTCGGAGGAAGTTTCACCGAGATCATTAAACGCCTTCACAGATATTCCCATCTCTGAGAAGAGGACAAAGTCAGCGCGAGGAATGGTGTAATGGTGGACTCCTGCTGGGACCTCATAAGTATGGTTTTCATCGGAATCCCTGGAAAACAAGCGAATGGAAAATGGAAGTTTACGTTTAAGTTGACAGTTACGCAATCTCAACAACGTAATTAGTAAATGTTTAGCAACACTATAGACTAGACATTCCCGACCTCCAAAAAAAAAGAATATCTTTGATTTCCGATCACTGATGCATCACAGATTGCGCGTATTGTCAAAGTATTACCATATCACTGTGTGGAGGGTGTACTTAGTCAGCAGTTGACTCTCCTCCTGCCCAGGATCCCAGCGACAACACAGGGTGATCGGGGTGGTGAGGTCTGTCTGACAGGTGAGATTCTGTGGGACTGGTGGCAGATCTATGGATAGAAGGATAGAAACCACACTTTGTAATTGAAGTCTTTTATTTGGTATTTTTTTGGACCACAGGACTTAGTAAACTATATTTTCTATACTTTGAAATTAAGTAGAAATGAAGTCTGATCTTCTTGAGATGAAAGCACATGGTCTTAAACTCTAGATTAATTTACTCTTTTTGTATTTTTTTTTGGCAAGCCTAGACAAGTATTAAAGGTTAAATATGTAATATTTTCTACCCACTAGAGGGTGCTTGTATTTACTTGTTGAACTGAAAACATTGAAAATGCCAGTTTAGACTCCAAATGCCATTTTCTATACCCAACAACCACCGTTTGGAGCTGCATTGAATGAAGCTGACATTGACAAGCTCAGACATTTTCATTCACTGAATAAACATTGACTGAACTGGCAACAACCAAACTGAGAGATGGCCGTGGGAAGTCCCTTTGCACTCAACAGATTTTGTCTGGCCGTCAATTTTGTTTTTTAAAAAAAAATCAGAAGTATCTTACCCAACTTTCCCATTTGTTTCTGTTTTCTTTTGAATTATGAATGATAAGCGATATGAAAAACGCGATAAACAATGGTGCTAGGACAGGCTGTAAACCGCTAACACATTGTACACCAACACAACACAAAACAAAACAAAACAAAACAAGCAAATGAAATCATTCTCACTTCCAGCTCTGATCACCACTCCGCCCGCTACTTGCCAGAAGTAGGACGCAGGAGGAGTCCGGACGTGGCAGGTGAGGAACGCCCTGGTGTCATTGAAGCTCGGTATGACCACCGTGGAGACCCTGCTGCTGCCGTTGGCCGCACGGCTGCTGGGGAGGACGCGGTCTCCGAGGCGCCATTGTACGTCAACGGCTTGTCCCTTGAACTGCGGGCAGTCTTCTCTGACGACACAGGTGGCCGTCACAGGTGACCCCAGGGCGACCACCGAGCTGGACGCCTGGACCGCGGCACACGGTAACGCCTCATGCTCTAAACAATAAGAAAAATAGTTTCAAAGCGGGGTTTGCCGCAGAAACATTATGCACGGCATTTGCAAAGCAACTGGACTGAATTTTTTAAATAGATCATTTCTGAGCCTAAAAAAAATGGCCATAGATGTATTGTCAGTGCTCGGCCATTTGCAGATTATTCTCACGTTTACAAAATGTGCAATCGTGTGTTTAGTTTTTACTGGGGTCATTGGGGGAGCGTGTTTGCACTGTAACTACTTCTGAGGTGTTGTGCTATTTCATTGTGAAGGTGCCACTCACGATTCCTGACTCCGTTCACAAATGCCAGCAGCACAGCAATCGCTGATACCCATGTGGATGGCATGTTAATAAAACCTGTCGGACAGCAAAAAATGAAACGAATCATTCTCAGGAAGAGAGGAACAAACATTCACCCTTTCATCAAAACAATATTTTAATTGCTATGCCCACCGACGGACAGACCGCATTGCGCGGGAGGGATTGGAAGTGTTAACGGCTACCTATTGAAAAGGTCGACGTGGTGTTTTGTACTGGAAAAATCCAATCTAAGTAGAGCGTGTGTGATGAACTCATGCAACCACTCATTCTTGCTGAGAAGTACTCTGTGTTGAAATCATGTTTAGCCTCTTGCAGGTTCCTGTAAGCTAGTTGGACAAAACAGAGGCAACCATAACTTCTAACTGTTCCCATATTCTTTCCAGAACACCTGCTGTCCCAGTTGTTGTTGTATGACTACAAAACCACTGTGCTTTCTCTGTTCGGCGTCCATTTTCCCTGACTTGACTGAGGAGGAGGGCCATATTATTATATGACTGACTTAAATAAATAATTGATACATAATTGAAAGAACTATCTCGTTCTCACTATTATTTTGAGCGCGCAATTATTAATTTCCTTCACAGTTTCAGGCGTTGGGTGGGACAGGTTGACCTCAATTAGGATGCGGATCTCCACAGCAAATAATATTACAATATTTTGCTGCCGTTGAAACCCGGCCCTATCTTTATCCTACTACTGTTCGCAATGGATATTCAGAGCAAATGTTTCACATGTCTCAGGACACATTCATGAATGAGCAATCAACATTCGCGACAGCTTCATTACACATACGTGATTACACATCAAATTTGGAGTTTTATAGATTTCCTTGCGAATACAAATTCAATTTAGTTCTCGGGCTAAATCCTTTTGCATGTATGCCAATGTGTGGCGAAAATGCTGATGAACTGCCAGGAAAATTGCAGTTGCTAGTGGCATTTAATGTAAGCAGCCTTGTTGGGCATGTGGTCTATAGCTGGTTGGTCGTGTATATTGAGCAAAGGATGGGAGTTTGTGGGGAAAGCAGATGGGAGCAAATTCTTCTGGCAACATATTTGGATGTTAAATAGTGCTTAAAAACCTGTTTTGTCGAGGATCAGATGGCGAAATTGCAGTATAACCATATGTGGCAGAAACTAATATGAATGTTGTGGAATGCCGTGCGTAGATCCCCTTCTAACGAAGGTGTCATTTGAAATGCTCACCATTCCACAGTCAGAAAGGTTTTTATTCTGAAGGCTCAGGACACTGCCAACAAGATGGCGGCTCTCTGAGAATGCCGGTGTCTCTCTGTGCTGTCTGGGAGAAAACACAAGGCAGTTATTATCATCAGTCTTGAGGCTGGTTTGGCTGGTTGGCACTTTGTAAAAGGTACACGTTGTAATCCCTGCTATCAACCTGAGGCGCGCGCACACACACACACACACACACACACACACACAAGCATGCACATGTACACGAGGAAGCACACAGATACACACACATATGCACACTCATAGTCAAATGGCAAGCGACAGACCACAGGCTGAGGAAACTTCCTGTGGTCTTGTAAGACTCCTTCCCAGGCCCCCTGGCTGTATGTGGTTAGCAAAGTTACCGTATCTGCAATGTAATATTCCTGAAGCTATAGGATTGTTATAGTTCATTAATTGTTCCCCATTTGTATTTTAAGCAGAGATTTTTAAATTCAATTTACCTTTTTTTTTTTTTTAGAGGGGAATAAAACATAAAATTGATGGTTTTTAAATGTATACTTTAGTCTGGGTTTGTAACAGATACTTGCTGGACCGAAGTCAACTTGAGATGGTGCTAAAAATATTTGCCCGGGGAGAAGCGAATTCCCTTAAAGTCGCAAGTCGTTTAAATGAACAGCACATATAGAACCATGCAAGACAAGGAAATATTACTTTCATAAAATATAGACAATCACTCAAACACACTGTCACATCTCAGCATAAATGACAATTCTATTTTGTGAAGTCTATGTAAAAGTGATTTTGAATTTCTGCCTGTTTCTTATCAGCTATATGCATAAAAGCCGCCATTTGTCTCCGGTTTCCTTTTTACAATTTCAACTTAGCGCTAATAGCTAATTGCCTGTGGCTCCTACAAAAGACGTAAGAGAGCGAGAAGGAGAGAGATGGAGTGAGAGAGAGAGAGAGAGAGAGGTGGAGGGAGAGAGAGAGAGAGAGAGAGAGAGAGAGAGAGAGAGGGGGGGGGGGGGAGGGGTGGGGGGAGGGAGGGAGGAGAGAGAGAGAGAGAGAGAGAGGCTGCAAGAGCAGCGGGATCATGATGAGGCAAGAGAGAGAGAAAAAGAGAGAGAGAGAGAGAGAGAGAGAGAGTGGGCATGATTTTATTGAGTGGGCAGGTAAGGGTTAAGGTACAGTACTTGCTCAAGAGCTCTTTCTTTCTTTCTTTCTATTGTCTATTGTTTT
>OMKK01090906.1:8972-25392 GCA_900302305.1 Polymixia japonica
GTCTCTTTCAAAGGTCTAACCTTGATGTTCACATTACTACAACACAACAGGGTGGCAACTTAACCGTGACTTATTGTTTGAGCTGTCAGCGTGCCCTCTTGCCAGGATATATTTAGTAACAGTGTTGTTGCGGACAACAAGTAGAGGGATGCATGCCCCGGTGTTTAAATTTAAATATTCAGTCACTGAGGCATTGACCTTTAGTATTCCAGTAAGTTACGTTACTGTTTAGACTACTATTGTACAAGGTCATCGGTAATCTGTTACCTACACAACTTTGTAGGCAGTGAACGGTCACAGGATAGGCATAGTCATCTTAACTTGGCTGCTTAAATTTGTGTTTCAGTTGTTAAATTGTGCTCTGTGCTAGCCTTCAATATTCTCTGTGCTAGTCTTCAATATTTGTGTTCCATTTCATGAGTTGTATAATTGTCATTCTTTTAAAATATTATCTATATATTGGTTTTTAATTAGTATTCTACCTAAATATATGTTCAGTGTTGACTGACTTTGAATTGTATATGAATGTCATTTTTTGTTTCATATCAATGTAAGCTTTGCATTTTTTTATATTAATGTATACGGATGTAATTTAATGTATATTAATGCAATTTCATGTTTATCATTACAGTATGGACCCCAGGAAGATTAGCATGATAGATTAGCCATGGCATCAGATAATGGGGATCCATTAAATAAATAACTAAATAAAGAAACAAACAAGTAAATAAATAAATAAACAAATAAATAAATAAATAAATGTCAAGATGTGCCTAGACTTGAGAGACCTGCACTGGCACAGTTAGTATCATGTGGCTTTTGGAAAGGCCTACTACTGCGTGCGTATGGTTGAGTTTCAGGGTGCATATACCCCGCCTGTCCTCCAGGCGGCAGTGCAGATATACTTGCGTCTAAACAAAAAATCGGCTACGGAACAACGTCAGTAGCTAACGTTAGCCGTTTTGAGGATATTAAAAACCTAGATGTTTACATGAAATAGGAAATAGAATAAGAAATATCTGTTACTGTGAAGCATTATTATGGCGTGCTCAGCTGTTTAATGTCATATGCTAGTTCTCCCGGGGGCAAGACTAGCAGGCCTTAATTTGAACAGAAGCGAGGAAACGAGGTGAGATAAGTTAAGGTGATTATATTGACATGAACTCACTCGTGGGCTACGGACTGTCCTCCGACTCTGACAGTGGTGATGATGACGTCACCAACCACACAGTCAGGTGAGTAGACACCTTGTAGATATTTACTACATGTCATTGGTTGTCAAAGAAATTATATTACATTTGCTAGCTTACTTTTAGTTTATAACCTAAGATAACCTTTATTTATTTAGTGCATTAAATGTGTGGATTGGTGGTTAGTAGTAGTAAGTAGAAAACTTTATTATCTCTCTTGGGGAATTTTGTTATGCAACAGAATCAACACAATATCATGGACAGACACAATTCAGGACATCTAAGACAAAGACACAGTGTATTACAGTGTATTACTCTTTCTGTCCATATCTAAACCAAATCCTGAAACTATTCTGGAACTATTTCTGCCTGTCTTTTTCTGTGTGCATGTGTGTGTGTGTGTGTGTATGTGTGTGTGTGCGCTCTTTCCGTCTTAAGTTCTGGGAGAGAAGCGAGTGATGGAGTACCAGCTGTCAACAAGACCCGCAACTTCCTAGTGGAGTCCGGCTCAGCTTCTAGCGAGTCAGGTAGTGAACCTGAACCAGAGGAAGAGCACACAGCACCTTCACCACCACCATATCCCCTGGCAACAGCAACCCCCCCTGCACCGTGCCAACCCCTTCCCCCTCTGAGCTCCCTGACTCCTAACAAGCTTCCCCCTCCTCCTCTTGAATCCCTCACCGGCAGCAGTATTTTCGCCAATCCCTTCAAGGTTCAGGCAGACCAGAAGCTCAACGCCTTGCAGAAACATGTTCCCCTCACAATGCACGCCAAACCCTCCCAGATAGGAGGCAAGAGGATGTGCGTGGCGTACAGGAAGGACGGAAGATGCAGGTTTGGGATCAAGTGCAAGTTTGCTCATGACAGCGACCTCCAGACCTCAGTCATTCCCAGTGACTTTGGGCCTCCTGTTGGCAGTGAGACACCAGAGTCAGATCAGGCTGAATCCAAAGCAGGTGGCTCCAGTAGTGGGGGACCACAGAGCTTTGCCCAGGAAAGAGAACAGGAAGAGAGTGAAGGGGAACAAAGGAGGAAGAGGAGGGTAGGACTGAGCAACACCTTGGTTCCTCCCAAACGAGCCTTGAAGCAGTATTCTATGCAGAGAGACAGAGAGCGTCATAATATGCACTGAGCAATGTCCTATAAGCTATAACACTGCTGTCAGCAATACATTGATACTATGTAAGGGATGAAATACTGTATGTTTCTATGTAGAATTTGTGCACTTCCATATTTTAATGTATGAACGACTCAAACATTCTTTTTGTGTGTGAAAAGTTGAAGAGAAAAAAAGGTTGTAATTTGTGATGGTTTGTTTCCAAAAATTGTCTTGTCCCATTTATAATGAATAAGTTTTTCTAAATGTTGAGACATTTATTTATACAATATAAATTAAGTTTCTTTGTTTGCACTATCACATCCTACATCACAAATCAGTAGTAGATTCACTGGTGACATGACACAGGGTTTCTGCTTGTTTTGCTAGTCAATTTACATGACTTTTCAAGGGCTATCCCATGACAGCGCAATTACCCTGACCAACATTTCAGCTACTATGTTAGCAGTTACATTTTCATTGAATAGCTATATTCCAGATCATCTTTTGGCAACCTATAACTATGTTTGACCTCTGTGGGCAAGAAATTACACAGGTTATTATTCCTTTAAAGTCAATTAAACTAATAAACTAATGTAAACACCTGCCCAGCTGCAAAAAGGACAGACCAAAACGTTCCATGACATATCTGAAACTTTCTGAATATTTCCCCTAACCTTTCCAGGCCTGGGAATCATTTATCACATTCCATGACTTGTCCAGGTTTTTATATTACAATAGTAATCCTGATGACACCACACGTGGATGTTTATAGATTGATGTGCTGTATTTTATATCGAGTTATGCTATATTTTGCATCATAGAATGTGTTTTGCAATAGTACAACATATATTCAAAGAACTGATTTCAGAATCTATACACATAAAAAGCCAGTTAAAGTTTAGTGGACTAATATTACTGCACTTTATGTACAAAGGCAACAACTTACGCATACAGACACACATATATATCTTTCCCTGATACAGATAGATCTAAAAAGCTACCAAAAAGTGACTACGGGTGAATAGTACATAATATATTGGTGATCCTACACGTATCTCAAACATTGCATTACAGTATACAGGGTCACGGATAACATAGTTAACCACTATCTACGTCCCCCTCTATGCACACCCTTCCTGTCTTATATGAGCACCTGTTGCACATGTCCCTCTGGGCTGTCAGTCATAACCTCCCCTTCTACCGCCTGCTCCCAGATCACATCCCCTTCCCCTACTGACACTGTCTGCTGATGAAGGGAGTTAGCTGACGGAGAGGAGGAGGAAAGAACAGAGGTGTCCAGAACATAGCTTTCCCCGTTAGTGCAGGATGGATCCTGGGGCTGGGGCTGGGGCTGGGACTGTGACAGGACAGGAGGGCTAGGGGTGGCGGCCTGCAGGGTCTGAAGCTGCTGAGGGGTTGCTAGTATGGGGATCTGCTGGATGTGGGTCTGGGACTGGCTGACGGGCTGGAAGGTCATGTGGAGGATTTGGGTCTGGCCCTGCTGCTGCTGCTGCTGGGAGGAATATGCCTGCAGGGGTAGTTGCTGCAGCTGGGGCTGGTGCTGGGTCACCACTGATCCAGAATGGAGGGTGAGTTGCTGGATTTGCGGCTGCTGCTGTTGTTGTTGCTGCTGCTGCTGCTGAGAGGCCTGGACAAACTGGAGGGGCATCTGGAGCTGGAGGTGGGTCTGCTGCTGGGCGTCGGCAGGCGAAGGGGGGTCGATGGGAGACAGGGCAATGGTCACCGGCACCTGCATCGTGTGGAGGCTCTGGTCTTGACCCAGTAACACCACCTGGTGACTCACTTGGCCGACTGGTTGGGCCACTTGACCCATCTGGGACACCTGTGCCACCTGCTGCCCAACTTGCCCCACGTGACTCAATTGTGCCACCTGCCCGGCCTGCGCTACTTGGCCCACTTCCACCTCCACCTCCGTTTGCACTGGGTTTCCTGGCAGTTCCAGCAGGGACGCTGGGGTGGTGATGAGGGCGCCAGCGTTGGCTGCCAGGGCCTCAGCAATTAGTACCTCTGGGTGACTTTTGGCCTTGTGCGCCACCACACAGTCCTTCTTCTCAAACTTCTTGCCGCAGATGGAGCAGGAGAACTGATAGGTGGCGTCGGCGTCATGCTTCTTCATGTGCCAGTTGAGAGAGGCCTTTTGACGACAAGTGAAGCCACAAATCTCACACCTATCAAATGGTGGGGAAAAAGAAAGGGAATGTAGAAGTGATTATGAGAAGAAAGTAATCTAAGCAAACGAATATTATGAATGAGTGCCAATGGATGATATAAATTATGATTAAAGAGGGACTCACTGAAGAGGTTTCTCTCCCGTGTGGATCATGCGGTGCACAGCCAAGTTGTGGGAGCTCTTGAAGGCGCGAGCGCAGAACTCACAAATGTAGTCCCTCTGGTCTAGAATCACAACACACTTAATTATACTGGCATCCTCTATCTGTGTTCATTTTCAAAAATAAAAGTTAAGAGAAATCTATCTTCTCCAGTACAGTTTTGTGTGTGCGTGTGTGTGTGTGTGTACCTGTGTGGTGCTTGGCATGACGTAACAGCTGTTTCTGTAGTCGGAAGAGCCTTCCACAGGAGGGGTGAGGACAGACATACTTCTTCTTCAGCAGGTGCTGGTACTTTATATGGTGCTGGATGGAGAACAAGGGACATGACAAAGAGAGAGTAGGGGAATCAGAACAGTTGGATGGAAGCTGACATAGAGCTCTTATTGGCTTGAAGAATTCTTGCTGTGTTGACTATAAACAGATTTACAGGCAAATCAGGCGTATCTACATTATTTACATTATTAGATTTAAAGAGCAGGTGTGCCAGTGTGCATCGTTAACTACTCAACATTACCAGACTTACAGTTGAAAGAACATATGTACAGAAATGTGTCAAGACATTCAAATGTGCACTGCTGGCCATTCACATTATCACATTTACAGATGGATATAACATATGTGCAGGACATACGGAAATTAATTCCCATGTTCTGCTATGACCTGTATTTTAATTGACCTCTATTACGAACTGTGGTCGACCAAGACATAAAGAGTACGGATGGATAGGGATTGTGTGGTTGCTAGGACAGACCTGCAGGTAGCGAGGATGAGCCAGAACTGTGCCGCATCCTTCCATCTCGCAGCGCACATACTGTACCGGGGGCTTCTTCCTGTGTGGACACACGGCAATGAAATATTACTTTGCTGAAAATTAGATATTGGACCAATTTCACGGTCTCCTGTCAAATTCCACATGTCAAAATTCATTGCCAACTAAAGAACAGCACAGGTGGATATGGATTGGCATTCCCCCCGACAACCCAAGGAATCATATAGAAGCACCTTAGATGAAGCCTGAAGAGACTTTAGCTTTACCTTCTTTTTGGAAGACGTGGAGTTTTGTCATCTTTTCTTCGCCTGCCTCTCCTGATAGAAAAACAAATTGGTAATTTAATGACATAATTTGTGTATTATTCTCTTATATACTGTATTCACAGCCAATATACAAAGGAGTATTGACAGAGGGACATAGTTTTGTAACCACTCTTTACTTCTAATTCAGAAGCATGAATCAGCAGAGGAGGCCGATATTTTCACAGGAAGTAAAGTTTGGTACATCACATGCACGGCGAGAATCAGAGAGCGATTGAGGCATTTCATCACGGTCAAGATAGAAATGTACGACATGCACATATATCCCATCAAGAAATTTCCCTCTCCCTCTTGTTCTCCTACTTTTAGGCAATTCACATGGCCAGGTACAGTGCTTACTTCCTGGGTCCATCCGGGTCCTCCACTGTCTCCTCCTCCATCTTCACCTCCTCCTCCATGCTCTCATGGTCTTCTGCACCCTCGATCTTTATGTCTGCAACCTCTTTCTCTTTTGCAGGCATTTTCTCTTTTTTCTCCTTCTGTCTAGGAAGGGCCCGGCGCTTTGGTTTGGGGGTATCCCTGAAAGACAGCAGGACAGAGAAAGAAACAAATCCAGGGTCTGAGCAAAAACAGTGTGTCTTTAGAGTCAGTGAATTAGACAGGGGTATCACACAAAAATAATGAATTATGTCTAGAGACAACGCACTCTGCATATGCAAATATACAGGTGCACACACGCACGCACGCGCACACACACACACACACACAACCTCTCAGCCTTGGGATCATAGCTCTGGTCATTTAGGTCATCTCTGAAGGCATAATCCTCATCACTGCTATTGCCCTCTTCCTCCTCCACACCACTGAAAAAAACCCAACAACAATCAGTTTTACAGATGCCAGAATATTGACTAGCATTGTCTACACCAGGTAAGTTGATATGGGTTTGAGTTGAGTCTACCTCTGCATCCCTGGCTGGTAGTTGAGGTCGCTTGGGTCATCCTGAAATGGGAGGTCTTCATCTTCCAGGACCGACTCGTCAACATTCCCATCTCCCTCCTCTTTCTTCTCACTGAGATAGACATGGGACAGTGGTCATGGAGACACTCTCGTTGTCTGGGAATCAAACCCTTTACCCATGCAGTGTCAGTGCCATGCTCTACTCATTGAGCTACACAGTTAATATTAAATGGTATACTCACATTGCATCAGTATTGTTCTCCTTAATGTTCACCTGTACCAGCACTGCTTCATGAAAGAGAGACATAGAGAGACATCATAAGTAAGAGCAAGAGAACGAAACGGCTGTACTCATTTTCTGGAAATAGGTACTTTGTTTGACAACGTGCAACAGCTGTTAAAATGCATGTTTGTATATTATGCAAACATTACAGTGTCATGCATTAAGTGCATGCAATTGTATTCTTGACAGTTACAATGATTCCAGAAGGACTTTAACCCATATTTCAAACTCGCAACGCTACAACAATGCTGAACCTACTTACTACACAGACGATCAATGGCATGGATTGAAACCTTCCCAAGAGTATAGGTTTAGATCAGAGTTTGATTGTTTTAAAGAATAAATAAGATCATAAAGACAAGTAGGCTATATGAATGTATCACTCCTGCATTGTGATGTTTAGTGAATAGAGGCCTGAACTGAACCACAGCAGGTCATTCCCAACAGGTCCCTCACCAGTTGGATTCTCTGCGTCAGGTTCGCTCTTACACACAGGCTTGGCAGAACCCCTGGCAGCCCTGGTGGAAGAGGGTTTGGCACGAGTCTGGGCTGGTGGACGTCTGGGGGGAGAAACTGGGTGGGGGTAACAGAAGCTTGCCATTAAACACATGCCATAAAATACGATATTGGCTTGTGCGTATACGCACACACACATACTGCCAAAGTTTCAACTATATATTTAAACCCATAGAGGTAGGATATTTAATTTAAAAAACGTCTTTTGGTTTATTATGCAATATGAGATAGATCACCTTGAGCATCTGTGGCAGGTTTCTTGAGATCCTCTGAGCTGCAGGGGTGAGATAGAGAAGTCAGGTATTAATGTTGGTTATTTATGCCTAGCTCTTTCTCTTCATAGCCAGTGGTATTCCTTCATATATTAACGCCTCACATCGATTACACTAAGCATATGTAGGTTGCAGCTAGCACCGTCTAATAAAGGTTGACATACTGGACGCCAGGTGAGTTTTACCCCACCCTCCCTAATTTCTATAGAAAGGGGACGAGCTATGCAGAAAGGCGTGCTTTTTTTGCAGGACCTGGCCAGAAGATTGAAGGTATTGTCAAGGCGCGATGCTATGCCCAGTGGTTTATAAACAGTGGTACTGGCTGTCATAACTAAATCGAAAACTTACTCTTTAGCTTGAACGCTGTCACTTGTGACCTCTCCAGCGTGCTCTACAGATTCTGCATTTTTCTTTCGTCTGGAATAGGAAACTTTCCTCCGCTTTGTTGCACTTGTGTCCGGGCTTGGTTCGTCTTCATCGTCACTCTTGCTGTCTTTCAACCAAGCTGGCACTGCCCGTGTCGACCGGTCTCGCAAAACTCTGCCCGAGCCCTGTGGGCTCGGTGTAGCTCCATTTAAATCCGGGGAAGCGGGGACGCCCGACTTAGGACGTCCAGCTCCCCGCACTCTGAGTCCCCTCCGCGGGGTGACGGTTGTACTAGTAGCCGGGGTCTGCTCTGCGGCCTTGTCATCCACGGTCTCTTCCCCTTTATTTTCATCCCCGGTTCGCTCACTCTCTGGTTCCATCACCGTATGCCCCTTCTTCCTACCTTAAATTCTGTACACACTTTAGTAGGTTTAGTTGCAATTTGAGGAAAAACGAAACAGATCTGATATAAAGACGTTTTGATTGCAAGAGGCCTTTACCCAACAGTGTGACATATTTCATAGAATGCGTTGGATTCGTCGCAAATTATATGCATCAATTTATTGATTATTAATTGAAAACTTTTCTTAATTATCTATTCAATAATAAACCAATATAATTTTAAAGAAGCAGACACTATTTTCGCGTTCTTAAAGCTATAGTAAACCTACTTCTTCGCACGGGCCTAGAGCACAACCATTTTGTGCGCTTTGTTGCGTCTCCTTTAAGCCAAAAATAAAACCAAGGTTGGATTCTTGAGCAGCAACACTTTTTAGCCATTCGAAAAATCATCTGGATTGTCTCATCATATCCTTCACAACATGTCGGCCAAGCTACATTGTTTATGAATCTGCAAAACAGCAGCAGTCGTACTAAAGTGGCACACGGACAAATGGTTGTTCTAAGCATTGTGGGAACTGTAGTTGCGTCAGTGACATGACTGCTGGAAGGGTGATTGTTTATATATGTTTTTACGTTTTTTGTGTTTTCGGGTTAAAATAGGGTTTGATGATACCAGTATAATAGACATTACATAACATTATTGTTGTAACTGTGTATTGTATTGTACATGTATTGTAATTGCGTTTGACCAATAATGACCAATGACCAATAATAAAAGTAATAATAAAAAATCAGAATAATATTTAGTCTCAAACTATTCAAGCTACAGTCATTTAGCTATTGAATCTTACAATATTTTGTAGATATGTGGAGTTAACATGGCTGCCATTAAAAAAAAAAAAAAAAACGGCACTATCCAGCACAGCTCTGCGTAGAAACAATTTGAAACACATTTCCACTAGATGGCAATGTCGTCACAAACGTTAAGCACCTTTCTTTTGACACAAGTTCCTCTAAACTGAAGTAGGTTTTCCTCCTGGCATTTTCCCATATAATGAAACGGGTATAATAATGTATTATATGACAGTATGATAATGTATGCTAATACATTTATCATAGCAGTTTGTTGGAGAGCATAGATCTAATGCATCTTGACCAACGCTTGTATTAATATTTCTATAACATGGTTGCAGTAGGCCTTTACAGTTATACTGTAGGCTGAACTTCAGTTATAACTTTATAACTGTTCAAACAAGTCAAGGGAAGTCAAGTGAATCAAGCTTTATTTGTGTAGCACATCACTATTTATGTATATACGTATCATATACACACACATTATATTATATTGATTTGTTTATATACTATATATATATTTATACAAAATATATATGAAACCTATACTTGCACACATACAGAGAGAGAAAGAGAGGAAGGGGGAACAGCAGCAGCACAATTGAATTAAGAGACCTAATCATAAGCTACGGTAAAATGAAACGTTTTCAATCCACTTTTAAATTAGTTCAGGGTTGGAGCATCTCTCAGGTCTTCAGGCAAGGCATTCCATCTGCTTGGAGCATAAAAACAGAAACAGTTTCCCCTGCTTTAGTATTAATCAGTGGGATAGCTAAAGGACCATTGCCTGCAGACCTGTTCTTGCTGGTACATATCTAGCAAGCATGTATTTGATATACTGTGGTGCAAGGCCATTTAGAGCTTTATATACCAGTAGCAGAATCTCAAAGTCAGTTCTAGTATTAACTGGGACCTACTGCATGGATCTAAGAGCAGGTGTAATGTGTTTGGTCTTTTTAGTTTCTGTGAGAACTTTTTGAATCAGCTGCAGAGATCAGTAAAAAGACCATTACAGTAGTCTAATCTACTGGTAATGAGGGCATGCATTAGTTTCTCAGATTCTGCTTTTGATAGAAAACCCCTTATTTTAAAATATTTGTTAGAAAGCTAGAAAGGCTATATAAAATTAAGTTGTGTGACATCGACAGGTTAACATCATCAATACACTGAATTAGGGAGTCTGTAGCACCTACGTCATCAGGAGAGAGAAATATATAGAGTTGTGAATAATCTGCCTAATTATGGGAATGTATTTTGTGTTTTTGTATAATGTGCAAGTGGGAGCATATATATATAGTAGACTGAATAATAGTGGACCAATAATCAAGCCTTGGGGGACTCCACACATAACACCCACTTTTTCAGTGACAAAGTCTCAGAGACAAAGAAATGTCTGTCTTGTAGATAGGTCCTGAACCAATTTAGAACAGGGTCAGATATGCTGACCCACATTTCCAGTCTCTCTAGTAGTATTTCATGTTCAACAGTGTCAAACGCATGGAGTTGAATACAGGATGGTTGGGGAGGTTGAGGGTAGAAGGGCAAAGTTTCTGTTGCTGTTTAAAATGTAAAATAGCATTATTATTTTAACATTGTATCCCTAAGTTGTGCATTTCAATGAAATTATATATATAGAAAAAAACCCTGTCAACAGCGGAAGTGAGGTCCAGGAGCACAAGAATGGAGAGTTTGTTTGAGTCTGTGTTTATGTCCCATTCACAACCTTTATGTGCCGTCTCTGTACTATGGCGGGATCGATAACCAAACAGGCAGTTTGATGTTAGGTAGGTATTAAGTTGCAGGATTTTGTTAAGCAACGGTAGGTTGGAGATGGGCCTATAGTTACTAATAGACAAGGCCTATACTTTGACCATGAAAACACTGCTCTGTGGTGACATGTCACATAACAGCATGCAGGTGTGTAGTAATAGTCGAGGAAATGGCTTTACTGTGTACTGCGTAGTACTCCTCACTATGTGTCAGTGGTAATAGATGACCGACTGGCTCATATGTGGATAAGCTCAAGAAAAACTATGTTTGCATTTCCCTGGTCACCATACTGCATGTATTGCACTGTATGTCTTTAAGTGGTTCCTGCCTTCTTGTCTGGTTTGAGTGTGCTTCCAGAGTAAAGTTGACTTGCCACAAAGTGGTTTATGAAATGTTCACCAGACATGGTACTTTATCTTCTCTTCATAACAACACATTGCCTAAGAATAGATGATGTATTAGGTCAAGGATGGGTTTCCATTGACAAAGGTCAGTGTCAAAGTCCTCTGCCTTATTCAGAGCACTTCAAGAAACACGACAATTCTGGAATCAACTGACCTACCCTAGTGTAGAATTGAATACGAATTATACATTTACTTTTTACATAGTCTAGACTCATCTAACCCAAAATGAATTATATATTTTTTACATAATCTAGTCTTTGATGCCATATCTAGACCTCAGATGGTATAGTCTACAAGAAGAAACTCTGGAGTGTTACACAAACAAAATGAACGAAACAGCTCACATCTTTTTGAAAATGCTTTATTTACCTACTTTTATCACTATAAATATAACAATGCTGAATGAGCTTTGTTTTTAAAACAAACCTTCTGATAGAAAACAGTCTGCATAGGCCTAAAAAGCTAAAGCAAAGAGCACATCTTGGCAATAAGGTACACACTAGGAACAGTTTACATGTTAACACCTATCTTCAGCTAGACACATCCAGCTCCGCGCTGGCAGAACCAGAAACAGAAGCAGTTCATTCTACCACGACGCTGCGGGTGAAATGCAGGCAATAGCGAGTAAAGCAGGTGTTTTGAGTGGGAGACAGATCAAGAGTGGAGGACCGGAGGTGATTCAGGTAACTGTGTCATAATGTCCAAGACATGAAGATCTGTTGATAGCTGCTTAGTCCTAAAGTCGAGACTACAGCTCAGATAGTGTAACCCTAAACTATCTGTACTTAAAAGCCAAATGCCATAGCACAAAATCTCCACAGTGTTCTGTGGAGCGCTGCCAACATAGGCAGGAACCTTGACTACCAGTCAGGGATAATGGGAAGAGCACACACACCATAACACTGCTGTGCCCCCACTCACAACACCGAATTAAAAATGGTACATGGTAATAACATAATATAACAAAAAAAAAAACACAATAACCTTGAATGTTCAAAAACAAATTGGACACTTTGGCAAAAAAGAGATTTTTTTTTGTATCTTTTTTGTTACTCTGACTTTTAAATCCCTAAATAAAGTGTATATAAAGAAAAGAAAAACTGTTTTAGAATATATTATACCTTTTCCTCTCGCTTCATACACAACACACGTAATGCATATATTAAATATATCCTGACTTATTGTCATAATCAAAGGAAATAATAAAAGCAGTTTTCCGCTTTTAAAATCCAGTTTCAGTGGGAAGGGACATAGCAAAGCGTACCTTGAGATAGAAAGAAACGACACAAAGAAATGACTTATCTGCTGTGGTAATATCTAACGAGTTAAGGACAGTCGCTCTTTTAAGTTAGATCTATAACTTAATTATAATCTCAATCATAACCTCAAACTGAATACCCTCTCTCTTTACAAAAAGAAAAAAAAAGTCAAATTCAACCCCTTTTTTTGTGTGAAAAACATGATCTAATATCAAGGACATGAGCACACAAGCTCCTATTAAACAAGAGGAATAAATAAAAAAGATTGGAATGGAAAATTCCTTTCACGGAAATATTCGGGGAATTGTTTATAAATACTAGCCAACATACAAATGCTTTTACATGCTTTCATATAAAAATGGCTGTTTTGGAGTGTGACTTCATATTCAGCAGTTGTGTGTGTGTGTGTGCATGTGTGTGTGTGTGGTGTGTGTGTTATAGTACATGCATAGGCTACTTGCATATTTCTGTGTGAGGTATTGCTCCAGTTTTTCCCAGTTAGTCAAATAGCACACTTGTTTTCAAGAGTTTAAAAAGTGCCTACTAAACATTCATAGGGGTCATTTTATGTTTTCTTCCTCTGCGAGAGAGAGACACACGCACATGCATTGAGAAACACTAACCAACCCCCGTCACATATGAAACCACACTCAGTATATTAAATATCTCTTCATATGATCGTGGCAATCTATTGCCTTTTATAAATACGGTTAAGTGCACCTTGGTCAAGCGGAGTTAGAGGAGGAGAACGATAGAAAAGACAGAATGCTAAACAGAGTGTTACTACAAAGGCATCCGGAGAAGAGACTACAGGAGAGAGATAGCCTTGTCACCTCTGACAGCAGGAACTGAAATCTGGTTTCCCGACATACAAATCTCGCCCTTACGAATAGGATATAACATCTCTTGTTTATCTGAAATATGGTTGGGAAAGACTTTAGTGCTATGCACAGATAAAAGTCTGTACCTCTTGTACTAAATAGATTGGCCTAGCTTTGTCATAAAAGGCACATTGAAAGGCTTGGAGTAGCAAATGTAAATGTAAGGCACTTTCGTCAGGCCCAGAGAATCTTTATAGTGTAAAGTTAGCTGGAGTGTAGCCGTAGCTTTTTGTAGTGGCTAGCAGAGCGGTGGCAAATGCAGATGGTTCAGTGATAGAATGTTACTGTCCATATAGCCACAGAGTTATATGTCTCTCATTCCTGTCCATATTTGTTCACCTTTCAAGAGTTAAACAATGCAAAAATAACAATAAAGACACACATTAATGAGAAAAAACCAAGTTCAGTCTAAGTCTCCTGGCAGAGATTAAGTTACCACAATATTTAAGGATGGTAAAAACATGTATCTGAGAACGCACTCAAGTAGTTGCAGATGATATACTACGTATCAAAAATATTGTTAAGACAGCTTTGTCACCCACCATTAACAATACATTCCAGTTTACTTCAGTTTCTCTTCTAGTATTTGTTCCCCAAGCAATCTCTCACAAAATATTATTTAGTTGGCAAGGTTTCTTCAAACAAACAAACCAAAATATATGTTTGAAAGGTTAAAACAAAGGCATACATATGCAAACTAGTTACAGGCTAATAAACACAACACTCATAAACCTTCATTAATGACAAAAACACAAACTACAGAAACCAAAGATACAGAACAGGCATCTATGAAGTATACTCTTTCAACCAGTATGGACGGACAGCAATGCTTACAGCACATACAATTCTCTAGAATACTCTATGTTAATGAAAAATACTAAAAAAGGAAAAAAAAAACATTAGCATATCCAAAAACATTTGTCTTCAATGGTATTCTCTCTGGTCAGTAGTTCTTGTAGTTCTTTTTTTTTCTCTTTTAGTTAATTTTGTACTTTTTATAGAAAGTTTATTTTTATTATAATTATTTTTAGAAAGTTTAAAACGATATCTATTTCCTACTTTAGAGAAATAACACCCCCGCATCAAAAAAAGAGCGAGCTACAGAGAGAAACCTTTAATACGAATCTTCTCTTCATAAATACTTGAATGTACCTTCAGTGTTCTTGTTGCCACAGCAACAAAATTGGAGAGAAAGTGTTGAGTGTTGTTATTATGAGTTATGATTTTATTGGTGCAGGGGTACTGATGTATAGAAGTGGGTTCTCTATAATTACTTAGTGGTTTCAGTGGGAACTGCTTATACTGTAAAATGAAGCCTGTCTCATGGTAACCTTGGGTCCAGTGTATGTTGTAGGCCAATCGGTGGGACAGATATTAGCCTGAGATGTCAGGTCGTCATCTACTCAGCGTCTATGTTCTGAGTATTGAATTAAGGTTGAACAAGCATTCCTTAGAAAGTATGGAGGTTCACAAGTTCAAGGAATGTCAAGATGTGATGGGACACCCTGTACATTGTTCACACGCTGTGTCGCAGTGGTTGATCAGTCACAGCCAAAACAACGTTGTCGTTGTGCGGTCTCAGAATCAGTACGTCTGGTAGACGTCGTGGATGGGGACCTGGAAGGTTGCGGCGGGGAAGGCCTGTGGCACCGCGTATCCTGCGTAACCCCCGTACGCCGCCGCGGCCGCCACCGCCGCGTTCTTCTGCAGGGCGGCCAGCGCGGCCGTGTTGGCGGCGTAGTTGGCGATGGGGACGTAGCCGGCTCCGTACAGGCCGCCGGCCGTGGGGATGCGCTGGACGTTATGGGCCATGGCGTAGACGGGAGTGATGGGACGACCCTAGGAGACGGGAGAGAAAGAGAAAGGGGGGATTTCGCTCAGAGGACTGTGCGGCAGGTGCCTGTTTTTTTACGGTTTGGTAAAGTGCGTAACTTGCGCGCGTCTGTGTGTCGCGGTTGCGCACCTGGAAAGGCGGAGGCGTAGAGACCGCAGGTAGGACGGTAGCAGAAGGGGCAGCGGTGTGTTCAGGGTGCTGCATAGCCAGAGGCTGGATGAGGTGCTCGACAGCGTGCATCTTCCCCTCTTCCATCAACTTGGCAGCGGGGGCTGTGCTAAACACTGGGTACTGGTTGCCAAGAGTCGGCAAGGCCACTGCACACATGGAGAGAAGAAGAAGATGAAGACGGGATAATTTGCAAGGCCGCTGCAGAGAAAGCTGAATATAGCAAGAGATGGGTAAGAGATTTGAGTACACAAGGGGGGCGGGGACAAAACACAAACACACACATGCATGCCCAAACAGACAAAGGCAGCCTGCACCCTGATCTGCACGTTAACGCGTCACAAAGTGAGGAAAGGAAACACGACAGCAGGAGACTAGAGCAGAAGGATAGAATCGAGACAAGAAAGAAAGAAAAGTTACACAAGTCGGAGCTGGGGTGTGATTCGGATTACGATGGCGCTCAACTCTGGATTAACCCCGGCGCTCCAACACGTACGCGCATTGGACACACACACACACACACACACACACATACACACACACAAACACCGCCGACACAACGTCACTCATTGTTTCAGATGGACAAAAGTTCTTTCAGACTGGTCTTGATCCTATGATTCCTCACAGTCTTGGATTGAGGAATGAGGTCCAGATTGGGGTCATGTCATTCCACAGGAGCATCAAGAAAATCCACTTAAACAAATGGACCTCTGATCAACCAATAAGTGACATTATATTTTGGGGCTAGACAGTTTGATGCAACGATTACATAGCAAAACAAAGTCAGCCAATCTATCGGGTTTAGTAACATTTGTGTTTAATCAGAGATAGGAGTAAGGGT
>OMKK01090908.1:0-10131 GCA_900302305.1 Polymixia japonica
GAAAGCTGAAATGAGAGAGAGAGAGAAAGAGAGAGAGAGAGAGAGAGAGAGAGAAAGGGAGAGAGAGAGAAAAGGGGGAGAGAGAGATAGAGACAGACAAAGGAAAAAAAGATAAAGAGAGGGAGAGCAGGCTTATGAACTGCACCCAAGCATTGAGTGCAGATGTCTGTCAGTCTGTCCCATATGAAGAGCCTCTGTGGGCAGAGCTGCTGCTGGTGCATTATGGATGAGGGGGGGGGGCTATTTTAAGGCAGCAGAGGTGCTGCATTCTGACTTCTGAGTGGAGGGACTTGACACCTGGCTGCTGCCACACTCCCTTCAGAAGAGCGTACAGCAGCTCATAGGCTCAGACACGCAGGTAGGGGGATGTGTTCCAACACTGGCCCGGTCCCCCGCTATCTCAAGTGTGCACTCGAGGAGACGTGACAAGTGGATGAAACAGTGCCTCTCACACACTTTATGTACTGTATGTGGTAGTAAGGTACAATTATAGGCTAGATATTGCATGATTCCTGTGTAGGTTAAATATTCAATTAAAATTAATTAAAAGGGAGACACAGTTAATTAGAAGCCCGTCACAGGAAGAGCGCGAGGTGGTTACTGTGGTTACGACGGCCACGCCGCCATGTTGGGCAAGACAACCAATGAAAGATTACATCATTCTTCCATGATCTTTTATTCCCTTTTATACTGCAGTATCATTTTAACACCCTACTGGTGTCAGGTATTTCATTTGGTTTGAACGTCACAGCCTCTCCTGCTGTCACCTCTTTGACGTGGAAGCCTTTTTAATGTCCTTTGTAACCACTGGCAACTCATTTCCAAACAGTCCATGACAGGCTATGATCACTTAGAAATCTGCCAGTTGCTATGACTTGAGATAGCTTGATCTTTATTAGATAAACTTAGCTCTTCTCTTGATATCACACTGTTGACAACCTCTATTGAGAAAGAATTGGACATGGTGGTTGTGTCAGTACCTAGGACGATTTCCTGGGGATAACGGCACGTTCTCTGTTTTCTCAAGTGATACCAACATCAATATAAACCTCACCAGAATGTAAAAGTTCACATAGACGTTAATTGAGTTAACAAAATCTGTCATATTCATTGTCAATGGGAAGTTCCCGGCTGAAGTTTCCTTTTTCAGGTTTCTAGCTTTGGCACAGAGTTGTAGGTGTTCACCACTGATACCCCTGTAATGAGTCAAAAGAGTAGGCCCAAGTGAAACCTTAAAGTGGGCGGTATTTCCCTTTTAGAGTGACAAAACTATTTTGTCAGTTATTGGTTATATGGAGGTTTATTGTAGCCTAGGCAAATACAATATAGACCTATGCAAACACAACTGTAACCCGGAAGCTAAACCTAAACGTTTTTTTTTTCTCCTATAACAATAGTAAGGTGTTTTAAAATTATTATTGGAAATGAAAGACGAGAGGGCAGCAGCAAACAGACGGACAGACAGACAGATTAGAGCGATGGAGGGAACAGTTTTGCATCTGTTGCTGGGGCTTCACCAATAATTGCATTCGTCAAAATGTTCAACACGAACAGTTCAGATTATTGTAGACTCGAATTCGAAGGCTCGAATTTTTCAGAAATTTCTACTGGCAAGATTACACCACCGACCGAGGTTTCTGGGCACCGAAGTGAAAGATTCCCTGTGATGTCAGCCTGTCTAAATTAATTATAGGGCTGCACGACGGACCTTATTCCAGGTTTGCCGCTACTCCCTTTTTGTGTCTGCAGGTTATTGTACATAATGTGCTGTTGGGTTTTGTACCCCTATGTAACAGTCAAAATCGAGCATTCCGTCAGAAATTACCCCGAAGAAAAAAATCGAAAATGAACCAACCTCGTTAAGCAGAAAGACGCTTGAATTCGTCAGGGACATCCGCAATTAACAGAAATCTCGGTAACCAGAGCCCAACTTCGGTGAAGAAGCCACAGTTTAATGACACACCAACTAAAGGAAGCCCACCTCTCCTCGTCGATACATTTTCAGGATAGAAGAGAACGGCTACCTAATGTGTTATTTGAACAACATATGAAGATTCAGAGGCGGCTGCGCTAATCTCTTGTTTCTTGATTCGTGACATGATCAATGACTGTACACAAAGGATACAAGGATGGATAGATTACCCCTTTCTTAATAAATAATGCAAGACCCGCACTTTTCACATTGCCCCTAAGGATTTCTGTGGCTTCATGTAGGCTATATAGGGTCTCTATTTTTATTTTTGAATATATGACATAAATAATCTTGAAATTTGGCACCAACCTAACATACACAGTGCTGCGCGTTAAGGAAAAGAATGAGATGATTTTCTGTTATAATTGGGATTTTCCCTCTGCATTGGTGACTCATTCGCTGAGAATGAGTCACCAATTAGTGTTATTGTATTTGACTTTGTAGAATTTTATCGGCTGAATAGTGTTTTGTGTTTTCTCTAATCTATAGAATGTGCCTCAATGTATTTTGGAAGCAGTTATTAAAGATTTGCTAACTAAGCAAATGTAGCCTCCACTCGGTTTGTTGCGTATGCAGGGGAAATAATGACAATTTTATTTTTGTAACTCTAAACCTACATGTGATAGGCCCTTAATTTACAAAAAAAACCCGGTTGAAATTTCACTACAATACCAAAAAATGTGGAAACTGATGGCGATAACCAACGATCAGATTTAAATATGCAGGCTTAAGTATTTACTTATCAGTATTTGCTGCTTCAATTTGTGCACAGTTACTGTTATGTGGGTAATAATTCCACCTCTATGCAATTTTGACAAAAAGAGGTGTGTTTGACTGAGATGCTGTTTTCAAGGAAGGGAGCAGTATTGTGTCCGCTATCTAAAGTTGGGTAGGGGGGTAGGACGCAGGTCTTCTCGGTTTTCACTGATCAGCGCTTTGGCTGTCTCACATCCTGCTACGCTGTCCATTTTCACAGTGGCTATCGACCACTCAGGTCAGGTAATGCCAATGTCGAGAAGACAGGAACAAGTCGCTGGATTTCTCTGTCCCTCGACTCTCTCTCTCTCTCTCTCTCTCTCTCTCTCTCTCTCTCTCTCTCTCTCTCTCGCTCTCTCTCTCTCCTATGTCCCTTCTCTTCTAAACACTCACACGAGCAAGCAAACACACACACACACACACACACACACACACACAGAGAGAGAGAGGAGAGAGAGAGAGAGAAAAGGGGGAGATCTGAAATTTCACTTAACCATCCAGGATAACTGTAACTTCTTATTTCTTAAACATTCCCACATTAAACATTCTCCACATTAAAATTAGCTATGCCCATGAAGTAGAAGTGGTAGTCTATATAAATGTATCATAGCATATGAATACATAATGTTTGGCTCTGTGAGAATTGCTTGAGTACCACTGGCGCCATCTGCTGGACAAGGATTTGACTGACTAAAGGACATGTAAAGTCCTAATTTATCACAGACAGATTTACTGGTAAAAAAGGGCTTCTAATTACTCTAAATCTAATTACACAATTAACAACTGTATACAATTCTAAAATATGAGCCTAATTACTTCATCAACCAGGTGAAAGTAGCCTACAACTCTCACGTCCAATATAATTATTATTAGCCTACTGAATATATTATACAGGTATACTATACTATACTATACTATACTATACTATAATTATTATTATTATTATTATTAATAATAATAATAATAATAATAATAATATAATTATATAATATGCAATTTTACAGGTATACGATCTGAGCCAGTGGGTATGTTATTGTTTAGAAGGATAAAAAGGAGAAGTTAACAAATGTAGCCTATCTGTCAACAACATTAGTGTTGTCTTACTGGTTTAGAGAGCAAATAATTAATTTCGTGTTTGGCCGGTTACTGGTTGGTTGGCAAGCGTTAAGATGCGAGGCCTTACCCTGACCTTTTGTTCTATCTAAAGATGACTATCCATCATGATTGTAGGACTATAGACATAATATACAAGTCTTAATCTGAGAAAAAATCTCAAGTAGCCTAATAAACAATTCAGTTTAGAGTTTTTGACTTCCGATGCCCCATACTAAAGATGACAACACAAACCTCACCGTTAGATGGCGCTATAACACTATCTCAATCTGATATTTGACAGCACTAGACTCATATCATTTTCCGCCAGTTGAGAAAGAGAATGCATCTTATGGATAGTTTTATGTACTACACTATTTAAAAGTTAAGAATGTTATATTTGGCTGTTATTTTACAACAGTAAAAAAAATCGTGACTCTGCACTAAAACTACACTAAATGTAGATAATGTAGGTAATCACACAAACGCGCGCACATGCACAAACAATTGCGCGCATTCACACACACGCACGCACACACACACACACACACACACACACACACACACACACACACAGACACACGCTACCTCTAGGGGGACTCCTGAGTTCACGAATGAGAATGCAGCTCGCCGTACGTGTGAGTGAGTGAATGAGAGAGGGAGGGGAGTCGAGGTCGAAACAGTGGGAATGGAGCACTGGTTGAGGAGAGCCTGGCGAGAGTGAAGGTTGTTTGGCCAAATTTGCAGTTTTCCTCATTTCCCTCCAAAGCAGCCGTCCAGACCTGCTGAAATCTGAATCAGTGGCGGTGACGTATTGAGACATTGGTAATTTAGGCTCCACTGCAGTGTTACTCCTTTTCCAGGGTGTCTATGGTAAGTAGACGAGCTTTCCAAGCTTTATTGTATCGGGCAATTATTCTCTACAATGTTACGTTGTAGTAGGTCGGTTAAACTGATAATGTTTACCACAGAATACAGCAATCCAACTAAATGCCAACAGCTGACTTGTTCCTCGGTGTTTCCACTAATGATTGCGGCGGTGTTCAGCAGCCGTTTTACTGTAAGTCTTCTGCAGGACCTCAGGCTCAGCCTTGTTTGTTATGCAGCCAGAGACAATTCATTTACACTTTTCCTTACATGTCAGAAAATGTGTTGCCATTAGTAACTAACATCTTAGCTGCTTGACGGTGTTCCCCATTGACACTGCGACCGACAATATTGTTAAGTCATTTATTTCACCCAAGAACCTGTAGTTTTTACAATACGACGTGTAGATTTATTGTAAAAGACAGGCCTGATATGCAGACTACATTATCACTATGCATTTGCCAGTAGCCTTATGTAGGCTAGACTGCACATCTTTGCAAATTAGGGGGGTTCAATTGCCAAGATTGAAGCTAAGTTGCCTCATGCAATGGAATGTTTTGCGGACAAGTTAGTGAGGATATGTGTGAAATGGTAGCTGGAGAAGCAGTGTTTTCTTAATACACTAACGACCAAGTATGCTCAGCCGCCTCACAGACTGAACCGTTTTTTGTGGAGTGGCAAACGCTAGACATACAATGTCTCCATATTTGCTGTTAAAAATGCTACAGTTGACCATTGATAGCAGTTGACATAGTCTACTCTGAGCGTCCTGTTATATAATGTGTCCGGGCGCCTGCAACCAAATAGGCCTACGTGTTTAGTTGCTAAACATGTATCTTTAAAAATAAGAAGTGTATTAACGTTAATTATAGGGGAGCCCGTCGGCTAGTATGAGAACGAGGATGATGTTAAGCTTGTAATGAACTGTAATGAAGCCTGTCACCGTCGTTTATATAGGTATGTTCCGTGTGACAGCCGATTAAATTCGGTGATAAATCCGTGTTATATAGATGTTTTATTCGCGCATCCTATGCTAGATGCATGCATGCACAGTTTGTATTACATAACAGCCGCATGCCGTTGCCTGACCTGTCGTAAATGCACCAGAGGTATAAGACTGTGCTTATTCTCGCAGAAAAACTACTGGATGAGCACATCGGATGAACTAGCCGCTGAAACGAATTATATGCATGTTTTGATTATCAGTGGTTTACACGTTAAATCGATTTGCTCGTTGTAAAATGCCACTGTTTGTTGTTGTACGAGTAAATTCTACGCAATAATTTGTTATTAGTAGAATATTATTAGAAGGGGATTCATTGAATGAGCATTGCTACTGAGTGATACGTTTCCAAATGAGGCAAATGGTATTGCTCTTTAATAACACAGTATCTGTCCTAGAGCCTTGTCTAGTATGAGCCACGTATTTGAAATTACAAAACAAATGCTTTTCAGTTAGATGTTTTGTTGTGGCAGTTGAGCAATCCTAATCAAAAGCTGCTGCTGTTGATTATCAACATGTCCATGTGTTCAGTACATGTGCGCTCTTCCTGCTGTTTGTCTCAGCTCAGCAGGCCAGGCAGAGATTTGCTTATTAAGTTTAGAGGTTACCAGTGTCCTTGACATGTGCTGCCAGAAGCCAGCCAGTGAGTCATCAAAGCTAATGGGGGAAGCATGGACAATTTAATCTGGCTGGAGAGCTCTTGATCTTTGATGGTGCCCACTCAGTAGGCCTTTGTTGTCAAATAGAGCACACCCAACCCTGCCCACTCAAGGCCGATGTTATGGGCAGATTGCAGTAATACAGCTAAGCACCATCCACCAAGACTAAAGTTGTTAGCCTCTTCAGCAAGCCCCAAAAAATATTTAAAATCCAGCAATCAGTGAAGAGTTTGTTGAAATTGGACTGTGTTCAACTTTATGGACTTGCCTTCGATGACTAAATTGACCGCTGGCACCCAGCGCATGAGGCAATACTTGTAGTAGATTTTTTCCGGTATTCTGCATACAAAAAAGCCAGTCGTTTTTGCGAAAATGCTGTCAGAGATGTATTTACTGGATAGTATTCCTCAACTCTTCCTTTGCAAACACAGTCAGACGAATCCACACACAACTGATCTATCTGCTATCATCCATAACTTTCATCGACACTTTTCCACAGTTGTTATTGCCTCTGGCCATCTCAACTCTAGCAATATCGTATGTATTTTTTATTACCAGGAGGACAGGTGGCTTATAGAGGCAGTAGGTGCTGTACAGGGCTGACATTGCGACTGTGTTTTTACAGAGGTGGGCGGCTCAAACCCAGACACACCCCTGATGACTTTGGCCGGTCTGAGCCCACGGTGTGTGCTCGCTGGGATAAATGAGTGGCGTGGCCGGAGAACGCAGTGTTGCGACACGTAAACAAGCCCACACAGGTGAGAAGATGCTAACAACAAACCCATAACCTCACCTAACCTTAGCCCTAACCTTAAACCGACACATCTTTTCCATGCAGGACGTCTAGGTTGAGATGCTTCGTCATCAACACCATCGTATTAGTAGTGTTTTAAAGCCACGTGTTCCTTTATTTCCTTTTCCCTGTGTTTTGTAGGATGTCGTGGGCAAGGGGCTTCTTTGTTGCCAGAGTGGACGATCGAAAGACGGCGTGGGGGGAGCGCAATGGCAAGAAGAGGAAGGACAGCTCATCGCTCTGCAACCCACGCTACATGAGTTGCCTCCGGGACCCGGAGGACCTGGAGCCCCCCCCGTCGGCCCCCCAGCATTACCACTGCAGCGCCGGCACCAGCGGGGGCAACTTCGGCATGCGCTGCGGCTGGCAGGAGGACCACTACGGGAAGAGGACAGGCGGCGGGGATCTGGGCCTGAAGGCCGTGGACCTGGGCTTTGAGGACGGGGAGCTGAAGGGCAGGAAAGAGGAGGATCTAGGGGAACTCGGGGAGGACGGGATGGGCGGCTGCAAGACGATGACGGCTGCGGACTGCTGGATGCGGGTGGTGTGGGTTTTCCAGTCCAAGAAGTTTCAGTCGGCCAAGCTGGAGCGACTGTACCAGCGCTACTTCTTCAGGCTCAACCAGAGCTCCCTGACCATGCTGATGGGGGTTCTGGTGGTGGTTTGTGGGGTCATGCTGGCCTTCCACTGTATCCACGCACCCCCGGACGTGGCCTACGCCTCGGTGCTCTCTGTGGCCATGGCTCTCTTCCTGGCCATGATGGTGGTGTGTAACCGCAACGGTTTCCACCAGGACTACATGTGGATCGTCAGCTACTTGGTGATAGGAGTGCTGGTTGTAGTGCAGGTGTTTGGGGTCCTGAAGGTGGCCCCGCCCAGTGCCTCGGAGGGTATCTGGTGGACTGTCTTCTTCATCTACATCATTTACACACTACTACCGGTCAGGATGAGAGCCGCAGTGCTGAGCGGAGCTGTGATGTCCACCATACACGTGGTCACCGCCTGGCAACTCAACCAAGATGACAAGTTCATCTTCAAACAGGTAAGAGAGTCGAAATAACACAGGCTGTTCTATGTCAAATTCACACTTTTAAATCTGAAATTCACTACAAATTCTAAGCTTTAATAATCTCATCCTTGAGGGTGACATCTTGTTGGATGTGAGTTCCTGGTAAATGGAGCATAACAGTGAAACAGTGAACATTCAGTTTAGGGGAACACATGGGTTTTCGTGAGAAACAACACAATTATCTGTCTTTCACTTCACTGGGCTCCCTTATTACTCCACAACTGGGCACGATGTCTTAAAAAGAATGACCTGAAATGCTCTACTTTTTCCTAGTATCAATATAGGACAAACATTGCAATGTCTCCTTAACCACTTTCCCATGTCAAAGGTGCTGTACTAAAAGTAGATGGTACTGTAAATCTTGGCAGCTTTTCAAATGAGATTTTTAATGAGCCTATGTTTTGTACTCTAGGGCAGCTATCGGCGAATCTGTTGGGGTTTGTGGAAGGTCATCTGGGTCGAATGAGCCTGTTTGGCTGTATTATGGAGGAATATCATGATAATGTAGCACAGTTCTATTCATGCTTCAGTTGCCTAAAACAAGGAGGCTATTGTAGTAAAATGAAAAGGGGTGGAGTAGCATACTGGGGCAATGCAATGGATTCGACCCAAAAAACAAGTTGATCACTGCTTTATAACATGGAAAAAAAAAAGATATTTCACTGACTTAAAGACACACCACGAATAAATGAGCTCCTGCATTTAGTGGTTAATGACCTTTTTATCTACTTGCCCATATTCTAAAATGACTCTCACAAATAACCTTTAACAGTTTATGTTGTCTGTAACAGTCTGGATTGTTTCAGTAGTGACATGTTATTGGATTTCTATTACCATTAAGCAACCAGTATTGACATAGCACTACTGGCCCAGAGAGCCTGTGTGTTGAGTGACCATGCCCTAGACAGCGTGACTATAGGCCCAATGGCCTCTAGTGCCACTCTATCTGCTCTAGCCCTGGCTGGTAGTAATGGTCTTCTGATGGACTGTCGCCATGCCTTAGGCCCTGGACTTCCACTGATTCCCCGTCCGCGGCGATACGTTCCAGTTCTCTGAGCAATCAATGACAGGACATGGGCCTCACAACGGGTGACTGGAAGCCTGCTCACTCTGTTTTGGACTCTCGCTGGAGATCAGAGCAGCCACTGCCCATGTATGGGATTATTTAACGCTGTTGTCGTCCATACTGTACTCTCCTGTACATAAATCCCTTGGAATCCTCGTATGTTTAGAGAGCTCAAGGAATTTTAGACTTGTTTTCTGGGGGTTTTTTCACCCTCAAGAAAAGACTATGATTTTAGAGCAGGCATGTGTCAGTCTGGCTCCTAGCTACTAGTGGTTTTATGAATACAGTGGGACCCCATTCAAGCTGTCACACACTCTTTATCACAGAAAACACACACACACGCGCGCACACACGCAGTGGCCTCTGGCGTCACATGGTTGAACCCCCCCCCAATCTGGGAAAACTGGTCTCTTCTTCTGGGACCTCATCATCCTCCATCCTTCACTGGGTCCCGGCCTGGGTTTTCTTTCCATTATTTGTATTTTCCCTGCGGAGATGGACACACAGGATGAGGGCTGAGAAGATGTGAGACCGATGATGGCAGAGACAAAAGGCATCTTTGTGAGGGACCTCCACGACGAAGCAGGAGGGGAGGGGAGGTTATGGTGGCGACAAGGGGATAACCACGGACGGAGAGCGTGAAATACTGCCGGGCTGATGCACCCAGCTGTAAAAAGGGCCGCTAGTTCGCTCTCCCTTCTGCCTTCCTTCTCTTACCCCCCTGTCTTTCTCTCTCTCTCTCTCTCTCTCTCTCTCTCTCTCTCTCTCATAGGCCTCACTGGAGATCTATTATCTCGACACATACAGTTTAGACAGTTATAACTATCAATACTAAATCAACAACAGCTACATCT